>JARYGA010000524.1:0-43066 GCA_030545235.1 Helianthus tuberosus
GAGGTCGAGATTTCTTTTAAGGGGGTGAGGATGTAACACCTCGAAAATTCATGTCCAATAATGTATTGACACGTGTCATAAGCTTGAACGTGTGAAAGTATACTCTAGAGGGACTAAAGTTGACAAACATGGAAAGTATGTGAATATAAGGGTTCAAAATGTCAACAAGGGATAAAAATACTTTACAGTAACCCTACATGATGCTCATACCTTCAAACGAATAAATCATGGATCATACGAAGCTAAATATGAAAGAAAGTGAGAGATTACAAACTACAGGGGTTAAATGTGTCAACATGTTTAAAGTATGCCTCTGAATGACCTTTTAGCAAACCCGAAGCTTTGTAACGGTAAATTATGCTCACTAGAATACATGATAGAAATTTCATAAAGTTTCGTTATCGTATGAGAAAGTTATGATAAAATTCGTATGCGAGGGGTTAAAGCGTCAACGTTGAAAGTTTATGACTTTTCGGGTAATAACAAGGTGACCAAGGACTTAACAAAGTGGGTATAAGTCTTAAAGCCCTTATAGGTAAATTTGGAGGGCTCAAATTGCAAGAAGTAAAGCTTGGATGACCTTTCGAAGGGCCAAGAGACAAGATGCAACAACTTGAAAATGTGAAACCTAATTATAAGGCTCAGGCGGGCCGCGTAAGCATTAACAGAAACTTACGCGGGCTGCGTCAGACCCCCAGATGCAGAAAATCGTGAAAGTTGGCTGTTCAGCCTTGGAATTCTCATCCATGGGCGACCCCTAAACATTCCTAGGCCCTTAGGGACATTTGTGGATGATCCATGGCCATTGCTAGGCTTGTGTGTCAATGATCTAGTGAGTTTTGAACACTATATAAAGGCCTCATGTTGCAACCATTGATCACACCTCACTTCTGCATTTCTGGAGCTTCCTGGAGCTTAAGAGCAGACCCTAAGCCTTCCTAATCGTGCATAGGACTTCTGTAAGTATGCTTAACCTTTCTTAGTTGAGTTTTTACTTAGTTTTAGCTTAAAAGTCAAACCGTCGTAATTAACGGTTGACTTCGCGATTAATCATTAATGGTCCAGTGATTAGTCGAATTGAAGGTAGTTATAAGTTGGTAATTATGTGGGCGTTAAACCCTTAAAAGGGCTCCTTCTGATTCCCACTCTAACTAGATCAAATGTCGGGTCAAAGTTGATTAGAAAAAGTCAACAGAACCTTAATTTGCGAATCAACACCTAATTAACAATGTAGAAGGCATGTAACCTATTTTATCACTCATATAACTTGTTAATAAGTATAAGAACTAATCTAAGCTTGTTTGATCCGACAATTTTCTGTTTAGACCCGGTTCGGAACCGAAAGTCGCAAAACTTTGACTTTTGCTTTGACTTCAGTTCTGACCCGATTTAGTATGATTTGGAAATGCCTTAGAGCTTCCTTAGGACCAGGCTACATGTTAGCATAACCCTCTGTGGTTGGTTCATTGATTATCCGATTCGTTTACTTGTTTCCGTTAATTGCTTAAATGTTGACCAATATGCCCTTTTGACCATAAAACGAGAATTTTAGATATGTGAAAAGAAAATAACCTTTTTTAATGATTTATAAACATGTCCCTAAAATTTTACATCAGTTGGAGGTCTAGATTAGGAGTTATGCTCATTAGCGTAATTATAACGCCTTTTAGCAATTAAAAGGCGCAATTAGCATAAAGCCTATCTAAACCCAATTTTTGACACCAAACCTTTTACCCACTGATGTAATATAATATTTTGGGATTTTTAAAGATTTTTAATTATTTTTAACCTGCTCGTAAGCTAAGGTTATGGCATTAATTCGGTAAATACCGAATATACCCTTTTCGGTCATAAAATGAGTTTTACATAGTATTTTGACACCAATCCAATTGCTACTGATTTTATATAATAAATAAAGTATTTTGAACTTTATAACCTGATCAGAAAACTCAGATTTCCTGTATAACCCGGAAATCGCTTAAAATGGCGTTTAAAGCGTATTAAACGCATAGTTTGGGTTTAAAACCATTTTGTCACATAAGACTTATTATCAACTGATATGACCTATAAAAATAAGTTATTTTACTGATGTATTCGGACCCGAATCTCAGAACTTCATTTAAACTCTTTTATAACCTTTAAAATGACCAAAATACCCCTTCGGGGCTTAAATTAAGATTAAACTCGTTTTGGGCATAATGAAAGGTATCTTACTGATATCACAACATGTTTAAAGCATATTAACTTAGGAAACTTGCATATGATTCATTTGGTTACTCGTTACGCAATTTCCGCTTTCGGATCGGCTTATGTAACTAGTTTGCATATATTAGCCGAAACGGGTCAAACCATATCACTTTTGTCTCAAAATCCAAAATGTGTTTAAGTTACCCATATTAAACAAGCATACAAGCTTGTCGGGTCAAAACCACATTCTAATCCGATCTTCGCTTTATCACGCGATTGAACCGTATCTTCCTTTTGAAAAACTAACCGGTCTAAGTCAAGGCTTAATTAAAGACCCGTTAGGATTCTAATAGGTTATTAAAAACCTTCGTTCCAGACTAAGAGCCCCAGTAGAAGTACTTGTGCTTGCTGATTTGAATATACTACTGAGTATAAATTGCATTGCTAGCTCAGGTAAATACTTTTAACTTATTTTCCCTATACGGGCTTGGGATACGGTATTATAATAATACCGCTTGGTCGGGTATTGAATGTTTAGTCGTATTGTGATTAAATTATTGAGGTAACCCGCTTTGATCTGTATTGTTTGAAATAAAAGCCTTTAGGGGTTAATGACCATGTCCCGGATATCCTTGACATCATTGTCTTATAAAATGGCCACGTCTTAAGCACGGGGTGTAGGCATACACTGAAAGTTGCTTAAAGGGAAACGGTATCTCACTCTCTTGTGGGCTTATACTTGTGGCGTGTCTGTTAATCTTGACTCGGTTTCCACACCGGGCCCTGAACGTATAACGAACATGTAAATCTGTATACAAGATTATAAATATAATTGTCCCAAGGTATAAAAGATATTTTTGTGCCTGGTGCATCTAAATCAATTTTCTTAAACTCTTTTTAAAATGAGTCGGTTAATTGTATTTACCAGTGTAAACTGACGTATTTTCCAAAAAGGTTAAGTGACAGGTACTGAACGTAATTGGCTGGAAGCTCAGGGCGTTAATAAGGAATCTTGCAAGTTCTAGGCGTCTAAAGTCTGTTGAACAATGTTTATGTTTTAAGATCCGCCTGTGGATCCTTTACTTTCCGTTGTAATACTTTGATATTACTTTATATTCGGATTGTAATATATTTATCTTTTGCTTCCGCTGTGCATTTATATATATTGTGTTGTTTGACTATGATGATATCAACTACGTCACGATACTCCCCACCGGGCCCACCGGTAATATGTGGAAAGTCGGGGTGTGACAGCGGTAAGCGGCACAACGATTTTTGAGAATCCTTCGATAAATCGTCGATAATAGCCCGCTAATCCGAGAAAAGAACGAACTTCAGACGGGTTCTTAGGTGTAATCCAACTCTTAACTGCTTCAATCTTCGTGGGGTCGACGTGGATACCTTGACTATTGACAATGTGACCAAGAAATTGAACCTCCTCCAGCCAAAATTCACAATTGGAGAACTTGGCATAGAGTTGATTTCCCTGGAGTAGCTCGAGAACCAAACGTAGATGTTGCGCATGTTCAGCTTTCGATTTGGAATAGATCAAGACATCTTCAATGAATACGATGACGAAATGGTCGAGATAAGGTTTACACAAGCGATTCATCAGATCCATGAAAACCGCGGGTGCATTGGTTAAACCAAAAGGCATAACAACAAACTCATAGTGGCCATATCGAGTGCGAAAAGAGGTTTTGGGTATATCCTTCTCTTGAATGCGTAGCTGGTGATAGCCTGAGCGTAGATCGATCTTCGAGAAACACGTAGCACCTTACAGCTGGTCAAACAAATCATCGATGCGAGGCAGGGGATAGCGATTCTTGATAGTCAACTTGTTCAACTCCTGATAGTCGATGCACATCCTGAATGTCCCATCCTTCTTTTTGACGAAAAGGATTGGCGCGCCCCAAGAAGAGGGGCTCGGGCGAATGAAGCCTTTATCAAGTAATTCCTGGAGCTGACTCGAAAGTTCGCGCATCTCGGATGGAGCGAGTCGATAAGGAGCTTTGGCAACAGGGTTCGCTCCAGGAATGAGGTCAATACGAAAGTCGATATCACGACTTGGCGGTAAGCCGGGAAGATCCTCAGGGAACACGTTAGGAAATTATCGAACCACAGAAACGTCTTTCACCTCTGTCTTTCCTTTCTTTTCCTTCTCCGCTACTACAACGTTAGCCAAGAAAGCTCTGTATTCCTTGCGGAGATACTTGCTAGTTTGGACATATGACATGAGCTTGAGACCTTTCGAAGCAGTTTCACCATAAACACACAGTAGATCACCATTCGCGAGCGGGAATCGAATCATTTTATCGAAGCACACAACTTCAGCATGGTTTTCGCGAAGAAAGTCCATGCCTACTATAACGTCAAAACTTCTGAGTTGCATTGGGATAAGGTCGATTGGGAAGATGTGATTGTTGAGTTCAAGGGTACAATCACGAAGAACAGAATTGACGACGACAGTTCTTCCGGTGGCGACTTCGACATCGAACGTCGAGGGGAGATGAGAGCGCTTACGACTAAGGAGTTTCTCGAATTCAAATGACACAAAGCAGTTATCGGCTCCAGTATCAAACAAACACGATGCATAAATACCATTCACAAGGAACATACCATCGACCACGTTGTTGTCAGCCTGGGCTTAGCGCACATTGATGTTGAAAGTTCTGGCGCGGGCGGCTTGTTGTTGCTGCTGAGGCTGTTGCTGCTGTTGAGGCTGCTGCTGATGGGGCTCTTGTTTCACAACCCTGTTCGGGCACATGTTCGCGAAGTGGTTGGGATCACCACACGCGAAGTAGACTCTGGCGTTGATCGCGGGTGCCTGAGTCGCTTGTTGGCCTTGCGGAGCTGGAAGCAGAGCTTGATGAGCAGTGGCTTAGGCTGGTGCTTGTCGAGGACCAGTACGGCAGTTGGCAGTAAAGTGGCCGTACATATTGCAGTGCACACAAAATCGGCAGGCGATACCCACCGGGTGATGGTAAGAACATGTTGGGCAGGCAGGGTGGGGACCAGTGTATGTACGCTTCGCTGGCGGTGCATAGATAACAGGAGCGGGTCGGTGCTGAGATTGCTGTTAAGCCGGTATGGCTTGTAGTGGAGCAGCAGTGGTAGTGACAGCACAATTCTTGTTGTTGGAGCTGCTGTTGTTGTTCTTCTTCTTGCGACGTGAGGACTTTGATGATTGGGAGGCGGCGGTTTCCGCGGTTGGTGCGGCGGTGACTTGATGCAGGTTCTTCGAAGTTTTATCCCAAAAACCAACTTTTACTCGCTTGTCGTTGATTTCAGCGGCAAGCAAGTAAGTTTCTTCGATCGTTGCTGGCTTTGCGGCATGCACAAAATCTGCAACACAATCTGGTAGATCTCGGATGTACTTCTTGATCGTCATGTCGGGAGTCTTCACCTGATCGGGACATATGATGCTGAGCTGCTTAAAGCAAGCAGTCAGAGCTGCGTTCTCTCCATCCTTCTGCTTGATATGCCAGAATTTATCCTCCAGCTTTTGGCGTTCATGGGGAGGGCACAATTCATCCATCATAATGGCCTTCAGCTCTTCCCACGTCAGCTCATAGGCTGCATCATTTCCGCGTTTGTTCCTCTCGGCCGTCCACCAGTCTAATGCGCGGGACTGGAAGACGCCGGTAGCGTTTAGAGTGCGGAGATTCTCAGGACATCCACTCTGGCGCAGAGTGACTTCGACGGAATCAAACCATTTAAACATAGCCGTTGGGCCATCTTCGCCAGTAAATTCCTTTGGACCACAAGCTTTGAACTGCGGCGCTGCTCCTTCTCCGCCTCATCTCTCTCTCGTCCGTTCCCCTACCTCCTCAGTCTATCTCTTCTCTCGGTCTTTCTCTCTCTTCACCGACTTGTTGCCGCTCGCCATTTCACGCGCCACCACCAAGGGGGCGGTGGCCAGTGGTTCTCGGTTCCGGTGGGGGTAGGTGTCGCAGGTGGGTGTGTGTGTAACCAGAACACCGGCTCCGATAGCCAGTTGGTGTGGCTGCCGAGCAGGGGACGAGGGAGAGAAGGGAGAGATCGAGTGGGGGTGGGCGATTTAGGAGTGTGGATGTGGTTGCTGGATAACGAGAGAGAAGCAAGACAAATTTATGTGTGTAATTGCAGTAGATTCGAGATGTAGAGGGCAAGAGAATTCAAGGTTCCGTGTTTTCTTTTTGTTTGTGAGAATGTGTTTTAGTTTTAGGGTTTCATTTGAAGGGGATGAAGATATCTGGTGATTGGTTTGTGTGTGTTGTTGTGAGAACAATAGCCCGTTTTATAAAGATGTATGAGATCTTACCTAGATCTTGTGTGTTTCAAATTTAGGGACAAAAATCTTTAGTAGAGATTTGTTTAGATTTTATGAGATTGTGCAGAGATTTGATAAGATTTTGCAAATCTCATAGGGATTTTTTTAAATCTAGTAGAGATCTTTAAGATCTTGACAAGATTATATATATTAGGTGTAGGTTTAGGCTTGTGGGTTTTGGGCTTGGGCCCAGGGCCCACAAGCCCATCTTATGTAAAAGTTGCCCGTAATTTCTACGAGACCCGATATCGCGACCCAACTCCATAAGCATAAAAATATTCGTGTAACGTCCATATTTGTCGGCGTTGTTAGTATTTCGTACGGTATCAGTCCGTTGTCGTTTGATGTTCCGCAGATTCCACGCGAATCTTCATACGCGTACTGTAGAGTCGGATAAGCGTTCCTAGGCACTCCAAAGGCCTAATTAAGTTTATCTGCGTCGTAATCATTATTTATTGTCGCGTCAATCACCTGTTAATCACGTAATTAAGGGCGTAAATTTTAGGTTGTCACAGATTTCACGGTTAAAAGTTAAGATTCAAAAGATAGAAAGGTGTAGGAGTGCGTGTAGATTAAGAAAGTACAAGATTTAGGGTTTGCGATTCGTTTGCGATTGAGTTTCGATTGATCACCACAACATATCATAAATAAACATGCACAAGTAACACATAAGGCACACGCACACGTATAATAATAGCCAAAATGCGTAATTCGAGTTGCGAGTGTGATTGCGATAGCGATAAATGATTAAACATGCGATAAATAGCGATTACTATGCGATTATTAATAGATACTCCACATAATACAACTAAAGCGATAATAAAATTAGACTAATTACAAGTCAAAGAAGTCAAAACAGGAATTGAGCAAGGAGTGACAGATCGCAATTAGCGATCTTTTCTTCCTTTGACTTCAATCTTGACTTTGACTTTCGAAACACGGGGTGTTACATGATGCCTTGTTAACTAGATCGGATCATGGGGTCACAAGGGCTCGATTGTCAAATGAGGGGTTGTATGTGTTAATGTGTATTATTTTGCATTATCTGGTTCAGAATCCTAACACACTTGATCCTTCCGCGCCACTCGAGGCTGGGATATAGTATTAGTTAATTAAATAGTCCAATATATATATACATATACATACACACACATATTAGTTTCTGTTAGTCTGTCGGTGAGTCATCATTCCCCAAAGGTAGTTACTTATATATATATCAAGTCCTTTACACTTTGGTATTGTCGCCACGCAAAAGCAAGAGCTTACCAAACCTGAAGTCCCATTGTCACACCCTGATTTCTCAATGGACCCGGACTTGGGGTACGTGACGAGTTGTATTATATGTTTTTGTTTTACGTAATCACTCAATGTGCTTTCATAGTATAATGAAATCATGAAATAAATCACGTAGTTACGTAATAATACATAGTCAACTATTGTTACATAATTATGTAATCACTTAATGTGGTTTCACATACTATAATGAAATCATGTAATCGTGTAATAGGTATTCAAAATCACGTAGTCACGTGCTGGGTATTAAAAATCACGTAACCACATTATGGGTATTCAAAATCGTGTAAATATTTTTTTATGAAAACTATAGCAATAGGCTGCTCGAATTAAAGAGAATGAAATGCTTGTTAATATGGTGTAATTTAAAAAAAAAATATTAACGTATGAAAAAGTTATAGCCGTTTGAAAATCAATGGGGAAAGGAGTTCAAGTGGGAAAGGACCAGAATACCATTTCTCTATTTGTTTCTTCAATTGGTTGAACATGAGGTTTACGAATATGCTATTGCCTAGTTTAAGAGATCAATGGATAAACTTGTCACTATACTTCGTATGATCTTGATTTCTTGTACAAGATCTAAGAACTAACTTTACTCGTATCAATAGTACATGATATAAAAAATTTCTTTAATAGGTAGAAAATAGGATTAGTCATAAAATGCGGCTTTGATATATGACTGTTAGTAACCAACTGATATGAACTTGAAATCTGAACAGAAAACATAAAAGTAAAAGGACAGTAACAATGAACCGGGTTTGTGGTTGACATAATTTCCTTAAACAGATTCGCGGTCTGTTCCCAGGGTACGCCGGTTCGAAGCAGCAACAGCGCACTGCCGTACTTGAACACTTGCCTGAAAAGAAATAGGATCGATGTGTCTAAACTGTTTCGCTTGAACTGGTTTTATAGTCACAGAAAATAAAGATCATTAATCATAACAGTTTAAAAATGAATAACAATTATGAGTGCAAAAACCGCCTCACGCGGGCCCAGGTTTTCAGAGCTGCATTCGTGACCGCAAGACGTGCGGGCATGCACGAGTTCAACCAAATTCCAGTTCCAAAACTCAATTTTTTTGCACCCCCCTGCGCACACGAGTAGGACTTGTGCTTAAACATGTCATAAAGTTACAATGGTTTGGTAAAGATCTTACCTTATAAATAACCATTTACTTTGTTCCCTCACCAATGGAGAACAAATTGTTTTACCACTTTAAGACTTTCATTCACACACACCCCAAAACTTCCAACAATAACATCATTCGTACGAAAGTATATCAATCTAATGTTGTTGCAAAATATGTATCACGTTTAAAATTGTTATCTTTTCTATTATAAAATGTCACAAATGTCATGATTGAACTGATGTTAGTTTCTTTGATGGCTACCAATAATTCTACCTATTTAACCCATTAATCTCCTTAACTCCTATATGTTTTCTTAATGACCCTAAAGTTATAACTATCACTATCACTATGTTAGGACGACATTCAACTCAAAGATTCAAACAACTCAAATCATCCCAAACAAGAAAGACGTATATAAGGCGTCAGCATGATTTTGTTCGTGTCTTTCTATCATTGTCCCACATTGGTTTACGCCCCGTTTCAACTTTCTTGCTACATTTTTCTGTTTTTGCTAATAAAGAGGTTCCGTTGTCATTCAAAAAAAAAAAAAAAAACTTAATATATATGGTATATAAATTCCAATCTATGCCAATGAAGTCCAACTCAGTTGGATGGAGGTGTGAGGGTTTTACCCACAGGTCACGGGTTCGATCCCGTCCTAGTGGCGTTTTCCCGCACGGGGTAGTTCGATCTCCGCGGGAGGAACCGTTTATGCGGGCCGTGTGGGATTCGAACGTGGGCAGGTGGTTTCACCGCCCTTGGGGATTACCTTTGAACCAAACCTTTCAAAAAAAATAAATTCCAATCTATACTATATAATAAAAGAAACCATTTTGAGGACACTTGTCATCATATTAGGCCATGTTTTATAGATAAGTATTATTTTAGTTTAATATTTTCTAATTAATTATAGATAATCCTCCTACTAAATATTATTATTATTTAGTTTAATTTCTTATGGATAATTATTATTTAGTTTAATCTCCTTCTCATTTATAATATTATTTATTTAACTAATAGAGTAAATTATGATTTTGGCCCATGTGGTTATATCACTTTTACTCTTTTAGCCCAAGAAGAATTTTTAACATCTGAGCTCCCAATGTCTTTTTTTCTAATCTTTTTGGCCCCTAACGTCTTTTTTCTAACCCTTTTGGACCCTAACATTTAATGGATGGGGTTAGTGTTAGGGGCCAAAAGGGTTAGAAAAAAAGACGTTGGGGGCTCAGATGTTAAAAATTACTTTTTTGGGCTAAAAGGGTAAAATTGATATAACCACAAGGACCAAAATCGTAATTTACTCTAACTAATGTTATTTATCATTTATACATTTATGGAGTTTTAAATAACGGGTTAAATTTATTGAGACTTCGTTAACAAATTTTACTACAACAAAATAATCTATTTATATCAATCTAAATTTTTATCTATACTATACTATATAATAAAACATTAATGTGTGACACATGTCGTTCATTGTAGGTATTTATGTGACACCCCAGGAAACCACGTAACCTACCTAGCTACCTCAGTGTCTACGTGCAAAATTTCGGGACGAAATTTCCTTTAAGTTGGGGATAATGTGACAACCCGAACATTTAAGGTCAGTGCCTTTTAGCCACGTAATCCTTGTTTTCTCATTGTTTCTCTTTTACGCCCCTTACGACAATATAAACTGTTATAAAACGTGTGACTTTAATAAACTTGCTAAACGAAAAATCCGGTTTAATATGTTTGTGTGTTAGTGAGTTAGTTTAAGTGTCTAGAGTATGTGGGCCGAAATCCTTAGTGAACTACTACATCAAATGATAGATTGGGCCTAGGCACTTAAATCTTGGTTATCTTATAAGCTAACAAACCGAGCCCACACCACTTGAGCCCTTTCTGATTGTTTTTGAATAATCACAACACCACTTTGTGCATGCTTGGATCTCGGCCCAGACCTTGTGCATCTCAAGACCGGCCCACTTCACTTGTTGATTGGCAATTTAGGAGGCTACGTGACCTCTTTACAATTATCGCATTATCACAATTTTAAGATACAACAAACCCTACCCCCTCTCTTCTCTGATTTGCGACAAACGGCAACAGGAGATCTTTTCCCCTCCTCTTCGAGACTCTATCTCGCTTAACTTGTGATCTCGGTTAGTTCTTGTGCTCTGTGTCTCTTGTGTTTATGAGATTAGGTGCTAGTCGATTTGTGTCATGCATGCCTAGTGTGTCAATACATATTTGAAATTGGTGATAATGGTCATACTTGATGTTAAGCGTGTTAATGGTTTACATGATATCGGATGTTATGCTATGATGATAGGCTGTTGATAGATACAGGATTTAGTGGCTATAACCGATTGCTTAGTATGATTAGAATAACCCATATTTTCATGTTGATAAATAATCATTAATGGATTGTAATGTTTGTAACTATAAACAAATCAGGATTTCTTCATGCTAGAGCCACAATATTAACGATATGAAATATGTGCATGACACTAATTCTGAACTAAAGTTCACGTGATGTTGTTGGTTAGTTGTAATCACATCGGTTGTTGTAGATCTTGTAATCATTGATTGTTTTGGTGGCCCATGTGTTTGTGTGTGTTGTGTTCTTGATCAAATCAAACATGTGCATACTAATAATGTTGTCAGTATAGTCAAACCATATGCATATATCTAATCAAACCATGTGCTTGTGTGAAGTATTTAATGAGATGATGCTTAGTTGTTGAAGTGAGAATCGAGGTAACATGTGGGACGATTTAATAGTTGTTTTTGTATTGAATGATTATTGAAAAGGATTGTGAATCGGGTTATTTGTTTGAATCTAGCATTGTTGGTTATTGAATAATAGGCGTTAATTGAATAAATGGAATCCATGATTTCTTGCATATTGATATTGTTAATAGATGGTAGATAATGTCTTTAAGGTGCAAAACAGAATGGAGTTAATGTTGTTGTAAAACTATTACAAAACTTGGGTTAAAATCGAGTGGGATGCACACTAATGTTAGAATAACTCACATGGGCCAGATACATATAAGTGGGCCACAAACACTAAACCGGGCCACTTATTGAATGGATCGCACAACATTATCATATTACTAATTTGGGCTACACAGAATGTTGAATAAACAATGGGCCGCACCCTTATAATGAACTCGTGTGAGGCCCAGATACCTGTTAGATAATTACATGAAGATAATCGGTTAAATTATGATGCATGTTTGCCTGTCACAATTAGCGTGTGTACTTGAATGTATACCGAACCACTCGTGATATATTGTGTGATTTAATTATGAATACGTGATACTTGTGCTATACGTGTACTTATGTGATGTGTGGTACCTGGTATGCTGTTTGATCTGTAATGTGTGCCAATACGTGAAATACTTGTATACGAATCTGATTAAAACTTGGTAACCATAAATAGGGCGTGATTGATCAACCCTGACTGTTAGCTATTTTCTTTTAAGAGTCCAACCGAGCAAACCAAGGTGAGTTCACACTTTCTACAAGGCATGGGATTCCCAGGGGTTGGGAATGGGTAAAGGATTTGAACGGAAACTGCGTGATCTCCTGGTTTGGAACACGTACACACCCTCTTTATTGAAGGGTGACAACACGTACTAAGAACCTAATCGGAACCTGCGTAATCTCCTGGTTTGGGGATTACGTACACACCCTCTTTATTGAAGGGTGACAACACGGATACTAGACCAAAACTCTCTATCATGAAGTCCCTCCTTTTATATCGACTTAATCGCCGGGCCAATGGCGAGCGGGTCATTAGTTAGATAGCGCTATTTAGGTTTGACAAGCCTCACACCGTGCCGCAGAGGACGGGCGTGAACTAATGGATCTGGGCACTAGTCAATGATGATAGACATTGACGTCAGGGCACCAACTTACTTTAGTCAGTGGTCGATATGGTAAACAGGTCTAGTGGTTAACATGGGGAAGCCCCCACCAACTATGGATATGTTTGGGAAACAGGGTAAACGGATTAACTTACAACTTACAAATGAACTCCTGGTTTTGAAACAACTTAATCATGAACACCAACTGTGAACTCGCTCAACTTTGTTGTTGATTCATTGCTACATGCCTTGCAGGTCGTTAGGTACTCATGGAGCTTGCACAGGGAGGCGCAGTCGTTGTGGGACATGGCAGTGTGTGCCATGCTAAGAACATTACTTTATTTCGTACTTAATACTTACATTGGGTTTTACAATTATGCTTCCGCTAAACACCTAACTACGTTTTTGGTTAGAAACACCTTTCACATTGTGTGGTTGATTTTTACTTATTACTTGTTATGTTCAATATGATTGGTGGCTTGATCCTGGTCAGTCACGCCTCCAAGCGGTGATACTCCGCGTGTGGATTTTGGGGGTGTGACAGATCGGTATCAGAGCCATTGGTTATAGTGAACTTGGTTTTAAAAAGGGGAAAAACTTTTTGATAAAACCAGACTATAACCTGTACAGTGCTCAACGATCCACAACGACGCTTCGCTCCACGTGCAAGACTTAACACACTAGGTGGTATGATTTATTTTTGTATTGCCTACTTGCTAGTTTACATTTACATTGTGTGTTGCATATGGTATGCCCGGTTAGAGTAGTAGCATGTTATCTATTAACCCTGATGCGTTAGATATGACACCTGAATGTTTACTTGAAATTTGACAAGTGGTGGTCAAATTCTTTTATGTTCCCTCGTCACTGCACTACGACCATTGTTTAGGTGTTCTAGCTAGTCATACGCTTATCTCGACATGACGTCGCCATCTGACCCTCCGTACATTCGGATTGTACGTCAACATTCACGAAGACCAGACCTGGCTCAAACGTACTTGGATTTAGGATAACTATACCTACGCATCCCTGTTGACGAACCTTATCACCTTCGCCTGTCATCGTCACCAGAAACGAAGCAGCCACAGTTACACGCCTTCGTCGTTTTGCAACTCGCAACCTTACCCACCAAACTCTATTTTGGACAAATGATACACTTGCGCGACTGCGATGCAACGAATTTCCCTTTTTGTGCCATGCCGCCATGCACCACTACTGGAAATTACTTCTAGACAACAGATTAGCTGGTCGAGTCCTTCGGTTATTGATGGACCCCTGTTTTCGCTCGATTCTTCGGATGAACCTCATTAATTCCCCGTTCTTCGATTGGCGACTGATTTAACGAAATGCCAACAACCATACCATGATTTTCAACGATCACAAGACTACCATTTTACCCTGTTGGATGGTTTATTCTTATTCTACTTGATTAGCCCTCACGTATACCCAACTTAACGAATGGAAGCCATTACTGGTGAAATAGTCTTCAGGACAATTGGGGACAGAGTTGTGGATCACTCAACCTACCGGAAAACACGATAATTTATACGTTTACCTGACCCACCTTACACTACAAGAGACGTACTCTAATGTCATGATAGTTTTTCTTTCATATGCGGAATCTTTGCACTAGGTCTTGCACCAACACGTGAATATTGATTAATGATATGTCCAATTTCTACCATTGGCTTAGACCAAACCATCGCTCTCTTACCACAGTGACCTTACGTTCTCACTACTCCATGCTGAGATACTGAAACGAACACGCTCTAGCTTAAAGAAAGTGGAAGGCTCGGCTTTCGATCATTGGTGATCACTCCTCGAAACCTTGAAGGTGGCGGTGTATTGATGATACGATCATACTCCCTTGAACACGTTTTGCATTTTTCCTTTGGAACCTCACAACTACACAGACGTAAGTTGGATTCATTCGCACGACCCAAGGAACTAACTAACTACTGGTTTTCGAATGAACTTATGGTTTTTGAAAACAACTTTAAACTAAACATACCTGAAGAACTCAGCAGAGTTCACAACGTATTCCCCGTGTCAAATCTGAAGAAGTGTCTGTCAGATGAGACCCTCATAGTTCCTCTCAAGGAACTCACTATCGACGATCAGTTTCGATTTGTCGAGGAAGCTGTAGAGATTACAGACCGAGATGTTAATATTCTCAAGCATACCAGAATACCTCTTGTTCGAGTTCGCTGGAACTCCCGTCGTAGCCCAGAGTTCACCTGGGAACGAGAAGACCAAATGAAACTCAAGTATCCCCAGTTGTTCGAGAAAAGTGCAACCACTACTGAGGCTGGAGCTACTGCGGAATTTTGTGACGAAATTCCAAACCAACGGGGGAATGATGTGACACCCCAGGAAAACCAGGAAACCACGCAACCTAACTAGCTTCCTCAGTGTCTACGTGCAAAATTTCGGGACGAAATTTCCTTTAAGTTGGGGATAATGTGACAACCCGAACATTTAAGGTAGGTGCCTTTTAGCCACGTAATCCTTGTTTTCTCATTGTTTCTCTTTTACGCCCCTTACGACAATATAAACTGTTATAAAACGTGTGACTTTAATAAACTTGCTAAACGAAAAATCCGGTTTAATATGTTTGTGTGTTAGTGAGTTAGTTTAAGTGTCTAGAGTATGTGGGCCGAAATCCTTAGTGAACTACTACATCAAATGATAGATTGGGCCTAGGCACTTAAATATTGGTTATCTTATAAGCTAACAAACCGAGCCCACACCACTTGAGCCCTTTCTGATTGTTTTTGAATAATCACAACACCACTTTGTGCATGCTTGGATCTCGGCCCAGTCCTTGTGCATCTCAAGACCGGCCCACTTCACTTGTTGATTGGCAATTTAGGAGGCTACGTGACCTCTTTACAATTATCGCATTATTACAATTTTAAGATACAACAAACCCTACCCCCTCTCTTCTCTGATTTGCGACGCACGACAACAGGAGATCTTTTCCCCTCCTCTTCGAGACTCTATCTCGCTTAACTTGTGATCTCTGTTAGTTCTTGTGCTCTGTGTCTCTTGTGTTTATGAGATTAGGTGCTAGTCGATTTGTGTCATGCATGCCTAGTGTGTCAATACATATTTGAAATTGGTGATAATGGTCATACTTGATGTTAAGCGTGTTAATGGTTTACATGATATCGGATGTTATGCTATGATGATAGGCTGTTGATAGATACAGGATTTAGTGGCTATAACCGATTGCTTACTATGATTAGAATAACCCATATTTTCATGTTGATAAATAATCATTAATGGATTGTAATGTTTGTAACTATAAACAAATCAGGATTTCTTCATGCTAGAGCCACAATATTAACGATATGAAATATGTGCATGACACTAATTCTGAACTAAAGTTCGCGTGATGTTGCTGGTTAGTTGTAATCACATCGGTTGTTGTAGATCTTGTAATCATTGATTGTTTTGGTGGCCCATGTGTTTGTGTGTGTTGTGTTCTTGATCAAATCAAACATGTGCATACTAATAATGTTGTCAGTATAGTCAAACCATATGCATATATCTAATCAAACCATGTGCTTGTGTGAAGTATTTAATGAGATGATGCTTAGTTGTTGAAGTGAGAATCGAGGTAACATGTGGGACGATTTAATAGTTGTTTTTGTATTGAATGATTATTGAAAAGGATTGTGAATCGGGTTATTTTTTTGAATCTAGCATTGTTGGTTATTGAATAATAGGCGTTAATTGAATAAATGGAATCCATGATTTCTTGCATATTGATATTGTTAATAGATGGTAGATAATGTCTTTAAGGTGCAAAACAGAATGGAGTTAATGTTGCTGTAAAACTATTACAAAACTTGGGTTAAAATCGAGTGGGCTGCACACTAATGTTAGAATAACTCACATGGGCCAGATACATATAAGTGGGCCACAAACACTAAACCGGGCCACTTATTGAATGGATCGCACAACATTATCATATTACTAATTTGGGCTACACAGAATGTTGAATAAACAATGGGCCGCACCCTTATAATGAACTCGTGTGAGGCCCAGATACCTGTTAGATAATTACATGAAGATAATCGGTTAAATTATGATGCATGTTTGCCTGTCACAATTAGCGTGTGTACTTGAATGTATACCGAACCACTCGTGATATATTGTGTGATTTAATTATGAATACGTGATACTTGTGCTATACGTGTACTTATGTGATGTGTGGTACCTGGTATGCTGTTTGATCTGTAATGTGTGCCAATACGTGAAATACTTGTATACGGATCTGATTAAAACTTGGTAACCATAAATAGGGCGTGATTGATCAACCCTGAATGTTAGCTATTTTCTTTTAAGAGTCCAACCGAGCAAACCAAGGTGAGTTCACACTTTCTACAAGGCATGGGATTCCCAGGGGTTGGGAATGGGTAAAGGATTTGAACGGAAACTGCGTGATCTCCTGGTTTGGAACACGTACACACCCTCTTTATTGAAGGGTGACAACACGTACTAAGAACCTAATCGGAACCTGCGTAATCTCCTGGTTTGGGGATTACGTACACACCCTCTTTATTGAAGGGTGACAACACGGATACTAGACCAAAACTCTCTATCATGAAGTCCCTCCTTTTATATCGACTTAATCGCCGGGCCAATGGCGAGCGGGTCATTAGTTAGATAGCGCTATTTAGGTTTGACAAGCCTCACACCGTGCCGCAGAGGACGGGCGTGAACTAATGGATCTGGGCACTAGTCAATGATGATAGACATTGACGTCAGGGCACCAACTTACTTTAGTCAGTGGTCGATATGGTAACCAGGTCTAGTGGTTAACATGGGGAAGCCCCCACCAACTATGGATATGTTTGGGAAACAGGGTAAACGGATTAACTTACAACTTACAAATGAACTCCTGGTTTTGAAACAACTTAATCATGAACACCAACTGTGAACTCGCTCAACTTTGTTGTTGATTCGTTGCTACATGCCTTGCAGGTCGTTAGGTACTCATGGAGCTTGCACAGGGAGGCGCAGTCGTTGTGGGACATGGCAGTGTGTGCCATGCTAAGAACATTACTTTATTTCATACTTAATACTTACATTGGGTTTTAAAATTATGCTTCCGCTAAACACTTAACTAAGTTTTTGGTTAGAAACACCTTTCATATTGTGTGGTTGATTTTTACTTATTACTTGTTATGTTCAATATGATTGGTGGCTTGATCCTGGTCAGTCACGCCTCCAAGCGGTGATACTCCGCGTGTGGATTTTGGGGGTGTGACAGAAAAAAAAAAAAAAAAAAAAAAAAAAAAACATGTTTTTTCAACAAAACATGGGAAGATTGCATATTTGCATCTCGCTTTGAGTTTAGTTAATATAAATTTAAATGGATGGGATTGACTCTCAGATAACTCTTATCTATTTTCAAACTATTGATAAGCAATTAACATGTTAATCATGTTAATAAAACCAATGTGGCAATAATATCCTTTAATCTTTTTAAAAGACATGTTCTGACCAAATACTTGAAAATTAATATATGATAGTAAGAAAAGGGAATGAACAGTAGGTTTTACGGTGGTTGGGCCTGATTGGGCCTTTTGGCGGTGTCATCCATCCTCGTCACCAAACGAAACACGCGTACGGTGACAAGGATGTAACCTTTCAAACACTCACACTTCCCCGAGAATCAATATGATAGAGAAACCCTAAGAGATAGGAGCTCTGTTAGAGAGAGAAAGAGAGACAAAGATAAGAGATGAGAGGGAGAACCATCTATGAGAAAGATAAAGCGACACCAGAGTAGCGGCGCCGATCGGCCATGACTTCCGACTTGCTACTGGGCGTTATTGCGGTGATCGGCCATGACTTCCGGCCTTCCGAGTTCCCTATCCATATTAGTGTGATGCCTTGACATCTTGAAAACGTTGCTCCATTACAGGAACATGTATGTTTGATTTTGTTGAAATTAGTTTGGGTTATGCATATTGAGCAATTACCTTGCTATCTGTTTGATTTTCTTGCAATTAATTTGTTTTAGTTATTGAACCTATACTGATTTGTATTTTATTATTCATGGGAACTTTAGGTTTAGAAGGAAAATTAGGAGTGGATTCCTTGGTGAACTTTATTTGGGTATAATCTTAACCTTGGGAACTTAATTACATGTATTATGTATCAGCGTGTGTTTTATGTTTATAATCTTCTCATTTGATGATTTGGGGCATGAACTTGTGGTTGTTGAAGGTTATGGTGGTGGTCTGCGATGGTGACCACTGGCGACGGAGATGCCTCGAAACAGGGTGACATGTGGTGGTGTTGGAAGCTGCTAAAGGGACTACGAAACAATTTGGAGACGGGTCAAAGCTGAGTTAAACGTGGTCAACTCAGTCAGCAAAAGTCTTGAGTTGGTTAATAATCGTTCAACCACAGAACGGAAGTTCCTGGAGGTATGCGCGTGCACTCGACTTAATTAAGTATTTACATTCTGATATTGATATTGATATTGTGAGACACGTGTGTGAGATGACGAGCATAGTAAACCCGAACTAGGATGACCTGTATAAATATTATCACATGTCAAACCAACACTGACGAAATATTTGCTATCTTCTAGATCATCACTGTTGAAATCAGATTTGAAAATGATAGATCTTCTTATGTATAGTTAGAATATGTTTGTGTAAAAAAACTCAGATATTATCATGCCTGCAAATATCTCAAAAAAACAATAATAAAAATTAATTACATCGAAGTTTGCTATAAGTATTAGAAAAATCAAACAAAGAACAAAAGTATGGAATTTGATTCAGTAGTTATATAGATGCACACTTTGACTTTGATATACAAATATAATTTTTACTCTCTCTTTGGCCAAAATCACCTAGCAACATACTAAAATATCCATTAACATATTTGAAGCTTTTTGAAACTTATTTAGTTTTATTGTGTAATTTGTTTTTGATGGTTTTGTTTTAACTTGTAGGGTGATGTCCATAACAGAGTTGAAGGACAAATTCAAAAAGACTATCATTAGAAAAAGCAGATAGTGGATAGAAGGATGAGTACGAAGTTCTGTACAAACAGGGATAATTTATGATCAATACAAAATTTCGCAAACTATATTAAATAAACCATCTATTGGAACCTTTTTGTGTTGAAAACTAACTGGTAGTTTGCAGTGCTTGCATGGTCCAAATTTTAGGCTTGGAAGCTTTTGTAATTTGTACTATTGGCATTCTCTCAGTTTAGGAGCGCCTCGCCCTTTTTAAACCAAGACCCCTAACACATTGTAGTGAATGATCGCATTCAACAAGGCTCAGCAAAGTTTGTGGTTAACCAGGTTTTCAACTTTCGACTGACCCTATCAGACGCTCTTTCCGTCACACAAGGTACATAGAATACTCAATAGACATTAACTATTATAATTCATTTGGAGGTTATTTGCTAAAAAAATATAACTGACAATTTAAGAGTTGCATGCCGCAACGCGGCGCGGGTTCTTATGTGATGCTAAATGGAGTAAATGTTGACCTGCACCAGATTCACGTGTTTTTTATTATTTCAAAGAAAGAGTTCCGAGGTTAATTTTAAAAATAAGGTTTGACCATTTTACATGCCTTTTTGTACAAGGTTATGGTGCATGAGGGTACAACTGATGATATGCAAGATTGCAAGGTGAAAGCCACATTTTCTCAAAACCGTACAACATTAGAGAGAGACAAAAGAAAAGAGAGAGACAAAAGAAAAGCGAAGAGCAAAGGCGGAGCCGCCTCCGATGATGAATCGTTTATTATACCTACCCATCTTCTAAAAACTTTATTAGAGGCGAATATGGTTACATTGGCGGCAAAGTTTATAGAATGATCCGGTCTGGCGTTCCGAACGCAAGTTGTTGCAACCATGGTTTACTGAGAGCCTTGTGCCTCAGAAAAGTCTTAGTTTCATGTAGCTCAACAACCGTTGTGTATTGGTTTCTCATGTTTTGAAGACTTCGATCTATTTGAATTTGTTTGGTGAAATATGGTTGTTTCGTCTTTGTGAGGTAATAAGGCGCAACGCGCCAGTTCTTATAGCACTAGTTTGATGATAAGAAGGTAAACCAAGAAAAAGATATATATAAAAAGGCCAATAAGAAACAAAATAAATAAGATAACAAAAGTAATATTACCTACATGTACATTTCTAAGTTGACTGAATAGTGTTAGGCAGCTTGCGTGTCACTTTCCTATTGGATCAACCCATTTTTAATTTAAATTTACTCCCAGCTTAAATTTACGCTTTCGTCCTTCGTTTATAATTACGTTTTTGCCCTCAGTTCAAAATAAAATTATAATTTTGCCCCTAGCTCAAAATTACGCTTTTGCCCTCGGGTCAAAACCTCATTTTTTATTTTGTTCCCAGTTTAAAATTACCTTTTTGCCCCCCAGTTCAAAATAAACTGTTGTTTTTCCTCTAGCTCAAAATTACGAATCTGCCCTCAGCTCGCACCTTGCCTGGCACTTCCCTATTGACCAACCCATTTTTAATTTAAATTTACTCCCAGCTTAAAATTACGCTTTCGTCCTTTGTTTAAAATTATGTTTTTGCCCTGAGCTCAAAATAAAATTATAATTTTGCCCCTAGCTCAAAATTAAGCTTTTGCCCTCGGGTCAAAACCACATTTTTAATTTCGTTCCCAGTTTAAAATTACGTTTTTGCCCCCAGTTCAAAATAAACTGTTGTTTTTTTCCTCTAGCTCAAAATTACGAATCTGCCCTCAGCTCGCAGCTTGCCTGGCACTTCCCAATTGGACCAACCCATTTTTAATTTAATTTTATTCTCAGCTTAAAATTATGCTTTCGTCCTTCGTTTAAAATTACGTTTTTACCCCCAGCTCAAAATAAAATTATAATTTTGCCCCTACCTCAAAATTACGCTTTTGCCCTCGGGTCAAAACATCCTTTTTAATTTTGTTCCCAGTTTAAAATTACTGCTTCGCTCTCTGTTTAAAATTACGTTTTTGGTCCCACTTCAAAATAAAATGTTGTTTTTTCCTCTAGCACAAAATTACAATTCTGCCATCAGCTCAAAATTACGTTTTTGCCCACAGTTCAAAATAAAATTATGTTTTCCCCCTAGCTCAAAATTGTGATTTTTCTCTCAGTTTAAAATTATAATTTCGCCTCCCGTTCAAAATATAATTACGATTTTGCCCTCTGTACAGACATACATGTAATGAAAGAGAAATATTCGGCTTATTGCCCCGCAACGTGGGTGGGGCAAAAACTAGTTGTTACACAAAGGTGGACCTACTACTTTTATGTAACTAGTAGGGAACCCGCACGTTACAACGGAGTCGACAAAATGGGCCGAGAACATAATTCAAACATGAAAATTTTAAAGCACTCACACTTCGCGGCTGCAACGCACGGAAAACCCTTTTGATAAAAATTATATAGCATACTCGAACATTTTTTATTTAGTGGGAAACCCGCGTGTTACGGCGGAGTCGACAATTTATATCTAAATTTTTAACTAACTTCTCTAAAATTACAAAACACATTTTATGTTAAATTTGATTAATTTTGGTTCAATAATTAGTCATTTAGTCCAAATACACAAATACAACAGAATGTATTTTTGAATATATGTTCTTGATGAATGTGATGAGTTTATTATCCATAAGCTTATTTTTTATTATTTATAAATAATCTAATATATAGTGTAGATTTATTAGACATAAATGTCATTGATCAAGGGAAAAAGGGGTATGAATGGAAAAAAAATAGCAGAAAAATATGCATTTTAACTTGACCATTCATATGTCATCTTAAAATTTGATGAGAATTTACCATTTTATACATAAGAAAGGCTTTATATAGTAATATAGATATCTGGTATCGATAGTTAATTAATCGGTTATGATCAAATTAAAGTCTTCTAAAAATAAGAAGGCATAAGGGGAGGGGGTGGTCACTAGAGACCATTTTTCCATCACTCATAATAT
Source organism: Helianthus tuberosus (assembly GCA_030545235.1). Taxonomy (NCBI): domain Eukaryota; kingdom Viridiplantae; phylum Streptophyta; class Magnoliopsida; order Asterales; family Asteraceae; genus Helianthus; species Helianthus tuberosus. The sequence continues at coordinate 22,764 of JARYGA010000524.1, forward strand.
CCAATCATGTTCTGCCATGTCAGCAACCATTTTTCCATCACTCACAACCTTTTTTAGTGGGGGTGGTCATCACTCACCACCACACCCAACAATTTCCCCCAACCAACAATTACCCTCACAAATAAAACCATCACGGCCACGGAAAAAATAACGAAATCATGTTTTCGTTATACTATAACGCGTTATACTATTAGGTGGGGGTGGGAATATGGAAGTTCACGCGTGATAGAATGTTCGGTGATAAAAATAACGGAACCGCCCCTCCTTGCCTAAGAAAGGTAACAGACTCAAACTGACCTCATTCAAGCGGAGTTAAAACCGTCTCATATGAGATTTTAGGTTTTCATTTTTAGATTTATAGCTTGTGGATTTTAGAATTTTTGTTATATCATTGTGTCTTTTCTATATTTACTTCATTATGTCTTTTTTGGGACTCATTATGTCTTTTTCTCGACATTGTGTTATATTTTACGATCTAGCGTGTCTTTATATGCTTATTAGATTTAAGAAACTTTTTTATAAAACTTTACCCCACACCGTAAATTTTTGGATCATGACCCTTATAAATAGTTTACATGATAACATATATTTAGATGATTCTTTCGAATCATGTACTAGTTTTATTTATATTTTTTGTTTAGCCTAATAAAGTTTCGTTGATTTTCGTTTTTCCATCCATAAAAGGTCTAAGGGTGAACGGGGTGGTCGGCATACTCCATCGGTGAAGGGTTTTACAGAGCGGTAACACCGCCATCTAAGGTGTTTACCGCTCGGGTACAAATTTGAAGGTGAAGGGAAGAAAAAAAAAATTGAAGTCCGGTTCGAAGGCGATGGCTGTAACACCCCAAAAACGGATTTGGTAATCAAATCACGTTAACATTTATGAACGGGTAAAATACCGTTAGTAGTAAAAGTTAACCCGGTAAATATTAGGATTGAAATAAATAAACTTGATATTAATTAACAGGAGGATAAATACTTTGAGAAAACAAAGTATGTAAAAAGCCCGAATTAACGGGACTTAAAACAAAACGGGTTATGACTTCCCGAACCCATCAAGTTAACTAGGAATAATTAACCTAGTTAATAAGAGGGAATGTTACAAGAAATAAGTAGGTTGTGGCCTACTTAATATCAAAACAAAACATGAGGGACTAAAGGTGGGTAAATAGGAAAATGTTTTAATTAAAACATTTATAAAAGAAAAATTAAAACACACACACCAGTGTGTGTTCTAGTTCGATCGACCAGGGGAGAAACAAAAGGGGTATAACCCTAATTTCAACAAAGGATCAAATTGAAGGTCCAAATCAATCCCAAATCAAAATCTGAGCACGAATTAGTGATCTCCACTGAAAAAGGAGTCACAAGGTATGTAAATTTTAATGAGAAATCTCTAGTTGAATTTCTAAGTAAACCTAGACAATTCAAAAATTTGTTGATGCATGCTTGTTATATGGATGAAATAGGAACATTGTAGTGTTTAGGAGTAAACCCTAGACAAGTATATATTGAAATCATGCCTAGCTCAAGTAAATTCAGATTTTGTTGATGCTAAATTCATGTATGAGATGTTTTTAGGGTTTTGATTGCTAAAAGAATAGTGTTATGATGTCAAGAACATGCTTTAATTGAAAGCTGAATTCAAACAGCTCCTGATAAGAATTTACAGCCGACTTGTATTGGCTGTAACATGGACAAAACGTGAAAAAAACATGTGTTTCTTGATTCTAAAATTTAATTCCAGGAAATATCTTTAAAACCCCACTGGAATCGCATTTTTTCGACGAAAATTGAGCGTTTTATGAATTTTTCCGTATCGAAGGTTAAAGCTGCGTTTTCTGGAAGAATTTGCAGCCCATTACGAATGTCATAACTCCATTTAGGAATTTATTTATGATCTCAAATTTTTACTGTAGATATTTTTAAGTGATTAAAAGAATCACCAATTGGAATTTCGTCAATCGGATAAACGAAGAATTTTAAATGAATTTTTCCGTAAGCTGCTATCAGAAGTGATGAATCTGATTGCAGCTTATTATATGAATTTTTACGAATTTTTGGTAAAGAGTTAGATCTTGAAATTTTAACACAAGGCCTAACCCTCGTAGAGGTACGCCACATAAAAAAATCATAATTTTTGAAGAATTGTAAACAGGTTAAACAAGTCACCAAAAACAACCAATTTTCAGTGATATGAAATGCCTAAATGAAATCGCGGTCTACTTGGTTGTGTGTAAAACGTGATTATCTTAAATGTTCGGATGAATGCATAGAAATGTGTAAGGTGGAAGATCATATTAAATTATGGTTAATCTAACCACCTTGTGAACATTGGATAATAGTTTGGCGCTTAACAAGCTAGGTGGAAGATTGTGGATGAAGCGGGTCAAACAGAGCGAGTATGGAAAGAAAAGCATGGCATGTATGCAAGGTAAGTGAATCTTACACCCTTTTATCTTAGAATGCGTAATGATTATAAAGGTTATGAAAATGATAAGCTAATATTTGAAACGTGATGTTCCGACGTAAATTGAAATGGGTCGGAATAAGCGAAAGTGATGAAAACCATAATGAATGGTAAAAAGGGGTAATATTGGGCATATAGGCCAAACGGGTCGAATGGTGGTGACAACGCCATTTGACAATAGCGACTAATGTGGTTGTCAAGTCTTATATTGACAGGAGCGATTAGCAAATCGGATAATTGCGTCGCCATAGATTGTGTGATGATTAAAGCGAGGTATAAATCGGGTTTATCTGTTGACCCGGGCCAGGTACGCATATATAGACTTATAGTTAAAAGTGCAATTTTTGGTTAAATAATTAGTTAAAGTCCTTCGTAAAAGGAGGGACTGAAGTTGACCAAAACGCCCTTGAAGGGTAAATTGGGCAATGACCCTTTGAGGTCGTTTAGGAATATGTATTATAATTAGGTGAGCTTTTAATAAGCATAAAGGTTTTAAACATAGGCCTTTTTGGGTTAAATGCCTAGAAACGGGTCTTTTCCGTAAAACAACCAACCGAAGTGTAGAATCCGAAAAATTGTTCAAATATACTAAATCCAACACAAGAATAGTTGTGGTGGAATGTAAGTAGATAATACAAATGTGGGAAAATGATGGGTGAAAAGAATGAGTGAAATTTAAACTTAAAAGTTCAATTCTCTAAACGGGTCAAATAATCATAAAAAGGGATTTATAAGCCTTAAGCTTATAAATCTGAATTTGATGTGAACCAGAAGATAAACGGGTCCGTAATTAAATTACGGACGTGTAGGAAAAAGAATCACGCAAAGGGGGTAAGTAGAATGAAAGTTATACCCTTTTAAAGTTCGTTTTTCAACTAAAACCATAGCTGGGCAGATATGCAGCTCCCAGACCTGGAATCGCTGGAAAAGGGTCTCCCCCACGCCACGCGACGGGCAATGTTGTTTCGGGCGCGATACGCGACACTTTGAGATGAGTCTCGCGCGACACGCGAGAGACATCAAAGTTGGAAATAATTATTTTGTTGATTATTTGATGCGTAGAACTTGTTTAAACTTATATTTAAGTTATCAAAACTAACTTATATGTTGGTTTTGATCATAGGTGATATCAAGTGTACCCGGATGGAGATCAAGCGACGACAAAGGACCGAACACACGAAAATGAAGCTTCCGCAAGTTGTTTCGTCGTTATTCTTAAATGATGAATTAAATCACATTATGTTGTATTATTTTAAATTGTGAAAGTTTTTAATAAACCCGTATTTTTCATTGTAATTGTAACGGTAATTACATGATTATGGACTTAAATTATACGAAAATCGTAAAATAATAGTAAGGTCTTACAATAGCGCAAGATAAACGTGGTCGTTCGAGTGGTTCAAGTCAGCGTTTTGAGGTAGATGAACAGTCTGAGTCGTGTGTGTCGATCAAAGCGAGGGCGAAAGTCGAATAAATTGCCAAAAATTAAAACATATAAACAGGTAAATCCACACATAAACACATAAAATCAACAAGTATCAGATTCAGCAGTTGCGGGCTCAGAATCGAAACACGTAAAATCGAGGATAGATTGTCTGCGGCTGTTTAGACATCGACTACCCAAAGTGGTTTAACTATTCACAAGGTCTGTCTGAGCACACTTCTGACCTTCGGGACTTGTGCTTCCGCCTCGAATATGGGCGAATGACACATATCCTTTTAGTCTCAGCATGATCTTCAGTCGTTGGAGTCCGTCGAAACTTTGGTGAGAGTTTTGTAAAACAAAATAGGGCAGAATAAGTTATCAAGGTTCGGGTTTCACCCCTAACTTAACAACTGTGTTCCGGTTTTTGATAAAATAAAGGGGCATTATGCGTCGAAGTATGGATTTCACTCCTGATTCAACGCAAATTTTCGTGTTTATAGATAAAATGCGGGTCGAACAAGCAATTTAGTCGAGAGTTTGCGGTTTTCACACCTATTCTCGACTTAATCGCTCATTCATAATTGAAAATTCGAGTGCAGTAATAGTGTAGCGTAGGCGAGATCAGTGAGAAATAGCAAGTAAGCTCATAAATAATCCCTACTGGATATGCGCGAGTCGGTCTGGTGGTTCCTAACTATAGACTAGGTCTCTAAGACATCGAACCGGACTAAGTCGAATCTTGCCTAATTCCCTATAGTTACAGCTCTGATACCAATCTGTCACACCCCAACCGAAGGCGGAAACATCGGGGCGTGGCACTGAGCGAAACAGATTGTCCAGAAGTTTCCATAACAACTATAATTACCAATTATTTAAAGCAACACGTCTCATACCATGTCATAAAAGATAATACAATTATTACAGAAAATATCTAGTCAAATTGTTCTGTTCCGACAACTCATATTTTTATTACAGACAATTGTTTATTGTTGACCTAGGTCTCTCCTAGCCTCAATTTCACAGCAAGCTAAGCAATTAAGCATCCTAAGCACCTGTCACATACGTTAAAGTAAAAGTCAATACACATAGTGTAAAGGTGAGCATACAAGTTTGATAATAGCATATAGAGTTCGAAATCGTTACGCATAACCAGCACGTACACAGTGTAAAATGAGGCATGTTAGTTATCGACATGAACCTATCAATACCAATGACTGCGAGTTGACTGCCCAAGGCAGTTCGTATTGCATGATCACCACCGTGACCCGTGTAATTAATTGTCCTTAACAACCCCTGAGTGAACAGGTGCTGAGTCCAAACAAATAGTACTATCGTTGCTAAGGCAGGTAGACAGCATTCCATGTGTAAACATAACAAACAGGCATTCATTAAGTCACGTATAACATGCGTTAACGGTTAGCATTAAAGTATCGCGTGGTGTGTTCGATGTGATTTAGAATAAGTAACGTATGTAACACCCAAAAGTGCGTAAAGCAAAAAGGGATCGAGTATACTCACAGCGATTGGTGGATTGAAGGGAGCGTTAGAGAGTAGGGTTAGCCTGAACAGATTGATAGGATAACGATAAGCGACGCGTAAGACGGAACAAGTGACAGTGGGTCGAACAGCAGTTCGATCGGATGGTAGTCCGATCAGACAGCCATTCGTTCGAGTGACAGTCCGCTCGGATGGTTATCCGATCGGGTGACCTTTCGAGTGGATTGTTTCTTCCTTTGTGAAGGATGTATTTGTGTATGATGGTTTGCTTTTGAAGTTTTCGTTGTAGAATTTGAAAACATAGAAGTATCTCTACCTTTCAGGTTAATCGATCGAACGACCGTTCGATCGGGTGACTGATAGGTTGGGCACTTCAGCGAGAACAAGTTCACAGCAGGTTGTCACTCGATCGGACAGTTGTTCGATCGGGTGGCATCCCTTGTGCATTGAACATGTTGAAAACTATTTAAGTGTTGAAGTCAGAACGTTACATGGTCGAGTGACAATCCGTTCGGACGGTCGTCCGATCGGACAAAAGTTCGTTCCACGTCCACAACTTCAAATGTTTGAAATGGATGTCAAGTGTGGGGCCATGGTGCAAGCCAATCGGGTGGCAACCCGATCGGGTGACAGTCCGATCGGACAGCGGTCCGATCGGTCGACACCCCGTTCTGGTCGGCCTGATCGTCTTCCTCCTTGGTTGTTTTGGTCGTTTTATCGAGACAATTTGATACTGTATTAGACAACAGAAACCTCGTCACGACTTAGTAACCTGATCGGACAGGAATCACCCAAATCCGGCCGGTTAACTGTTCGTGACGAGGTTTCTGTTGTCTAATACGGTATCAAATTGTCTCGTTTGCGATTGAGTTTCGATTGATCACCACAACATATCATAAATAAACATGCACAAGTAACACATAAGGCACACACACGTATAATAATAACAAAAATGCGTAATTCGAGTTGCGAGTGCGATTGCGATAGCGATAAATCGATTAAACATGCGATAAATAGTGATTACTATGCGATTATTAATAGATAATCCACATAATACAACTAAAGCGATAATAAAATTAGACTAATTACAAGTCAAAGAAGTCAAAACAGGAATTGAGCAAGGAGTGACAAATCGCAATTAGCGATCTTTTCTTCCTTTGACTTCAATCTTGACTTTGACTTTAACTTTCGAAACACGGGGTGTTACAGCCTCCCCTAGTTGAGGGAATTTTGTCCCGAAATTAGGTCGAAGCCCTAACAAACAACTGCAGGTACTTCGCCTTCATGTCGCTTTCGAGTTCCCAAATGAACTCCGCGCCGCGTTTGCCTTCCCACCGGACTTTCACAATGGGAATGCGCGAGCGTCTGAGCTGCTTGGTTTGACGATCCATGATTTCGACAGGCTTCTCCACGAAGTGTAGTGTTTCGTTTACTTGGAGGTCATCGAGGGGTACAATTAAATCATGCTCAGCCAGGCACTTTCGGAGGTTCGAAACATGGAAAGTCGGGTGCACGTTACTAAGTTCCTCCGGTAGTTCGAGTCTGTAGGCGACTTATCTGATCCTTTCCAGAATCTTAAAAGGTCCAACATATCGAGGCGCTAGTTTCCCTTTCTTGGCGAATCTGACCACACCCTTCCAAGGTGATACCTTTAGGAGTACATAGTCGCCAACGTCAAATTCAAGGGGCTTGCGTTGTCTATTGGCGTAACTTTTCTGTCGACTCCGAGCTTTCAGCAGATTGTCTCGAATTTGGAGGACTTTGTCAGTCGTTTCTTGCAATAGCTCAGGACCAGTTAATTGCGAGTGCCCGATCTCGTGCCATACAATAGGCTATCGACATTTTCTTCAGTATAAAGCCTCGAATGGTGCCATTTGAATGCTGGAATGATAACTGTTGTTGTACGAGAATTCAACTAACGGCAGGTATGCATCCCAATTACCACCTAAATCTATGACACACGAACGGAGCATGTCTTCAAGAGTACGGATCGTTCTCTCAGTTTGACCGTCGGTTTGAGGGTGGAACGCGGTACTCAGATTAAGCGTAGTACCGAGAGTAGCTTGAAACGTTTACCACATTCGCGAGGTAAACCGAGCGTCACGGTCTGAGATGATGTCGCGAGGTGTCCCATGTCGACAAATGATCTCATTGGTGTAGATTCGGGCTAATCGTTCTACCTTGTAGTCTTCCCGTATTGGCAAAAAGTGAGTTGATTTGGTCAAACGGTCAACAACAACCCAAATGTTGTCGTGACCTGATGGCGTGCACGAGAGCCTTTTTATGAAATCCATAGCTATACTCTCCCACTTCCACATAGGGATCGGGGGTTGTTCGAGTAAGCTAGAGGGTCTTTGGTGTTCAGCCATGACCTTCGAGCAAGTCAGCGTTTTAAGGTAGATGAACAGTGCGAGTCATGTGTGTCGATCAAAGCAAGGGTGAAAGTCGAATAAATTGCCAAAAATTAAAACATATAAACAGGTAAATCCACACATAAACACATAAAATCGACAAGTATCAGAGTCAGCAGTTGCGGGCTCAGAATCGAAACACGTAAAATCGAGGATAGATTGTCTGCGGCTGTTTAGACATCGACTACCCAAAGTGGTTCAACTATTCCCAAGGACCGTCTGAGCACACTTCTGACCTTTGGGACTTGTGCTTCCGCCTCGAATCTGGGCGAATGACACGTATCCTTTTAGTCTCAGCGTGATCTTCAGTCGTTGGAGTCCGTCGAAACTTTGGTGAGAGTTTTGTAAAACAAAATAGGGCAGAATAAGTCATCAAGGTTCGGGTTTCACCCTTAACATAACAACTTTGTTCTGGTTTTTGATAAAATAAAGGGGAATTATGCGTCGAAGTATGGATTTCACTCCTGATTCAACGCAAATTCTCGTGTTTATAGATAAAATGCGGGTCGAACAAGCAATTTAGTCGAGAGTTTGCAGTTTTCACACCTATTCTCGACTTAATCGCTCATTCATATTTGAAAATTTGAGTGCAGTAATAGTGTAGCGTAGGCGAGATCAGTGAGAAATAGCAATTAAGCTCATACATAATCCCTACTGGATATGCGCGAGTCGGTCTGGTGGTTCCTAACTATAGACTAGGTCTCTAAGACATCGAACCGGACTAGGTCGAGTCTTGCCTAATTCCCTATAGTTACAGCTCTGATACCAATCTTTCACACCCCAACTGATGGCGGAAACATCGGGGCGTGGCACAGAGCGAAACAGATTGTCCATAAGTTTCCATAACAACTATAATTACCAATTATTTAAAGCAACACGTCCCATACCATGTCATAAAAGATAATACAATTATTACAGAAAAGATCTAGTTAAATTATTCTGTTCCGACAACTCAGATTTTTATTACAGACAATTGTTTATTGTTGACCTAGGTCTTTCCTAGCCTTGATTTCACAGCAAGCTAAGCAAATAAGCATCCTAAGCACCTGTCAGATACGTTAAATTAAAAGTCAATACACATAGTGTAAAGGTGAGCATACAAGTTTGATAATAGCATATAGAGTTCGAAATCGTTACGCATAACCAGCACGTACACAGTGTAAAATGAGGCATGTTAGTTATCGACATGAACCTATCAATACCAATGACTGCGAGTTGACTGCCCAAGGCAGTTCGTATTGCATGATCACCACCGTGACCCATGTAATTAATTGTCCTTAACAACCCCTGAGTGAACAGGTGTTGAGTCCAAACAAATAGTACTATCGTTGCTAAGGCAGGTAGACATCATTCCATGTGTAAACATAACAAACAAGCATTCATTAAGTCACGTATAACATGCGGTAACGGTTAGCGTTAAAGTATTGCGTAGTGTGTTCGATGTGATTTAGAATAAGTAACGTATGTAACACCCAAAAGTGCGTAAAGCAAAAAGGGATCGAGTATACTCACATCGATTGGTGGATTGAAGGGAGCGCTAGAGAGTATGGTTAGCCTGAACAGATTAATAACATAACGATAAGCGACGCGTAAGACGGAACAAGTGACAGTGGGTCGAACAGCAGTTCGATCGGATGGAGTCCGATCAGACAGCCGTTCGTTCGAGTGACAGTCCGCTCGGATGGTTATCCGATCGGGTGACTTTTCGAGTGGATTGTTTCTTCCTTTGTGAAGGATGTGTTTGTGTGTGATGGTTTGACTTTTGAAGTTTTCGTTGTAGCATTTTGAAAACATAGAAGTATCTCTACCTTTTAGGTCGATCGATCGAACGACCGTTCAATCGGGCGACAGTCCAATAGGTTGGGCACTTCAGCGAGAACAAGTTCACAGCAGGTAGTCACTCGATCGGGTGGCTTCCCTTGTGCATTGAACATGTTGAAAATTGTTTAAGTGTTGAAGTCAGAACGTTACATGGTCGAGCGACAATCCGTTCGGACGGTCGTCCGATCGGACAGGAGTTCGTTCCACGTCCACAACTTCAAATGTTTGAAATGGATGTCAAGTTTGGGGCCATGGTGCAAGCCGATCGGGTGGCAACCCGATCGGGTGACAATCCGATCGGACAACAGTTCGATCGGTCGACACCCCGTTCTAGTCGGCCTGGTCGTCTTCCCCTTGGTTGTTTTGGTCGTTTTATCGAGACAATTTGATACCGTATTAGACAACAGAAACCTCGTCACGACTTAGTAACCTGATCGGACAGGAATCACCCAAATCCGGCCGGTTAACTGTTCGGGACGGTGTTCCTTGTCTAACTCGAAATCGGTAATCTCATGGATAGAATCCAAATCTTGAACCAACACATCAACAAGAAAGAGTAGGAGGTTAGAACAAGCTCTGATTCTATCGGTTTTGAGACATTGAGTGTAAAAGAGTTGAAAGAAAGTTCGAAACCATCTTTCAATCCTTTTTCACCTTGAATATGTTTTGATCTATGAAAGATCTTTGTTTATTTGTATGGAAATCGTTTAGATCTAAATTGTTCTTGGTGGATTGAAGTCAAAACATGAAGTTCCAAAGAACACCATGATGACATCATCCTAGAACACCTCAAATCTAGTGATTTCACGGTTAAAAGTTAAGATTCTAAAGATAGAAAGGTGTAGGAGTGCGTGTAGATTAAGAAAGTACAAGATTTAGGTTGAAATCTTACCGGAATCGCGAGAAATCGAAGGAAAAGTGGGATTGGAGCGCTGGTCGGACAGGAGTGTGCAAAAGTGGTAAGTTTGATGTGGACGGGGGTATTTATTGGGTTTCCCAAAGTGGAAAGGGCTGGTCGATCGGGTGGCAGCCCGGTCGAACAGCTGGCCGATCGAGCGGCAGCTCGATCGAACGACTGGTCTATCGGCTGGTCACCTGGTCGATTAGCCACTTTGGTTCGAGTGTTCGGTGCGACGAGTTTTGCCGTTTCGATTGCGATTGCGAGCGTTACGATGCGATAGAGTTTCCTAGTCAAATTACTTTTAATCCCAACTACTATATCAACATATAATCATCCTTATTTCATATTCGTTTAGCGTTTGCGATTGAGTTTCGATTGATCACCACAACATATCATAAATAAACATACACAAGTAACACATAAGGCACACGCACACGTATAATAATAACCAAAATGCGTAATTCGAGTTGCGAGTGCGATTGCGATAGCGATAAATGATTAAACATGCGATAAATAGCGATTACTATGCGATTATTAATAGATACTCCACATAATACAACTAAAGCGATAATAAAATAGACTAATTACAAGTCAAAGAAGTCAAAACAGGAATTGAGCAAGGAGTGACAGATCGCAATTAGTCACAGAAAAGTAAAAGGACAGTAACAATGAACCGGGTTTGTGGTTGACACAATTTCCTTAAACAGATTCGCGGTCTGTTCCCAGGGTACGCCCGTTCGAAGCAGCAACAGCGCACTGCCGGACTTGAACACTTGCCTGAAAAGAAATAGGATCGATGTGTCTAAACTGTTTCGCTTGAACTGGTTTTATAGTCACAGAAAATAAAGATCATTAATCATAACAGTTTAAAAATGAATAATAGTTATGAGTGCAAAAACCGCCTCACGCGGGCCCAGGTTTTCAGAGCTGCATTCGTGTCCGCAAGACGTGCGGGCATGCACGAGTTCAACCACTTTCCAGTTCCAAAACTCAATTTTTTTGCACCCCCTGTGCACACGAGTAGGACTTGTGGTTAAACATGTCATAAAGTTACAATGGTTTGGTAAAGATCTTACCTTATAAATAACCATTTACTTTGTTCCCTCACCAATGGAGGACAAATTGTTTTACCACTTTAAGACTTTCATCCACATACACCCCAAAACTTCCAACAATACCATCATTCGTACGAAAGTATATCAATCTAATGTTGTTGCAAAATATGTATCTCGTTTAAAATTGTTATCTTTTCTATTATAAAATGTCACAAATGTCATGATTGAACTGATGTTAGTTTCTTTGATGGCTACCAATAATTCTACCTATTTAACCCATTAATCTCCTTAACTCCTATATGTTTTCTTAATGACCCAAAAGTTATAACTATCACTATCACTGTGTTAGGACGACATTCTACTCAAAGAATCAAACAACTCAAATCATCCCAAACAAGAAAGACGTATATAAGGCGTCAGCATGATTTTGTTCGTGTCTTTCTATCATTGTCCCACATTGGTTTACGCCCCGTTTCAACTTTCTTGCTACATTTTTCTGTTTTTGCTAATAAAGAGGTTCCGTTGTCATTCAAAAAAAGTTTAATAACTTAATATAGATGGTATATAAATTCCAATTATAATATAAAGATTAACTAAATGATAAAAGTCAGATGGTTGACTTTACAAGCTAAACACTTTCTATTTCGTTGGCATGAGATTCAAATTCAATTGTACAAGTACGTTTATTTCAGTTTAGTTACCAATTCGATGGCTGCACTGCTGCAGTATTGACCTTTGTGAATTTATGGTTTCATTTTACAGGAAAAAAAAGAAACATGTTTTTTCAACAAAACATGAGAAGATTGCATATTTGCATCTCGCTTTGAGTTTAGTTAATATAAAGTGTTAATAGCAAAAATGGTCCCTGAGGTTTGCTCACTTTTGCCATTTTAGTCCAAAATCCAATTTTTTTTTAAATCTGGGTCCCTGAGGTTTGCATTTTGTTGCCATTTTAGTCCAAATCTCAAATCATGTCAGATTTAAAAAAAAAAACCTGGTTTTTGTCCTTTTCCTCAGAGGCATTTTGGTCATTTTATATTTTATAAATGAAAAAAATGTAACAAAATCCCAAACACCCCATATCTCTGCACTCTCTCTCTCTCTCTCTAAACAACCCCTCTCTCTCTTCTCTCTCTCCTCTCTCTAGAACACCACCACCACCACCACCTCCTCTCCGTTCATCCACCGCCGCAGCAGCAGAAACCGCCATCCGTCGTTCCAATCAAATGTCAGATCAAACAAGAATCCAAACCAAGAATCCCCACAAATCAAAACCCCTTTACTTCCAATCACTCCAAACCAAACCCAAAACCTAAACCCACAAATTCAAGAACAAGAACAAACAACCCATCTTCATAAAACCCTCAAAAGATTCGAACAAGAACAAACCACCACCGTATCATCACCCCCACCACCGCATAACCCGAACGGAACTGGCCTTTCCCCAAATAGAAACAACCCGAACGGAACAGGGTTGTCGCTGCCGCTGCCGCTGAAACGCCGCTGCTGGTTGCGTGTGGTGGTTCATCGGATAACCAGTCGCCGGAAAAAAGAGGCGAATGAGGTTGTTTGGTGGTGTCGTTGTCGGCTGAATCGAAGAAGGAGGATGTGGGTGTCTGTGTGTGTGTGTAAGAGATGGAGGAGTGGAGAGTGATTGTGGTTGCGGTGGCCGGAGATCGGTGGTGTTGGCGGCGACGGTGGCGGAGGTTGGGGATGATGTGGGGGTGGTGGTGGTGGTGGTGTGGTGTACGTAGTTCAGAGAGATAGAGAGAGGGAGATAGAGAGCAGATGTTGAGAGATAGAGAGAGAGCAGATGAAGAGAGAGGGATGAAGATCTTTAAATAAAATCCAAAAAGACCAAAATGCCCCTGAGGAAAAGGACAAAAACCAGGGTTTTTTTTTTAAATCTGACCTGATTTGAGATTTGGACTAAAATGGCAACAACATGCAAACCTCAGGGACCCAGATTTAAAAAAATTGAATTTTGGACTAAAGTGGTAAAAGTGAGCAAACCTCAAGGGACCATTTTGGCTATTAACTCTAATATAAATTTAAATGGATGGGATTGACTCTCAGATAACTCTTATCTATTTTCAAACTATTGATAAGTAAATAACATGTTAATCATGTTAATAAAACCAATGTGGCAGTAATATCCTTTAATCTTTTTAAAAGACATGTTCTGACCAAATACTTGAAAATTTGATGATAAGAAGGTAAACCAAGAAAAAGATATATATAAAAAGGCCAATAAAAAACTTAATAAATAAGATAACAAAAGTAATATTATATGTACATTTCTAAGTTGAGTGAATAGTGTTAGGGAGCTTGCCTGTCAATTCCCTATTAGACCAATCCATTTTTAATTTAAATTTACTCTCAGCTTAAAATTACGCTTTCGTCCTTCGTTTAAAATTACGTTTTTGCCCTCAGCTCAAAATAAAATTATAATTTTGCCCCTAGCTCAAATTTACGCTTTTGGCCTCGGGTCAAAACCTCATTTTTAATTTTGTTCCCAATTTAAAATTACGTTTTTGCCCCCAGTTCAAAATAAACTGTTGTTTTTTCCTCTAGCTCAAAATTACGAATCTGCCCTCAGCTCGCACCTTGCCTGGCACTTCCCTATTGACCAACCCATTTTTAATTTAAATTTACTCCCAGTTTAAAATTACGCTTTCGTCCTTCGTTTAAAATTATGTTTTTGCCCTCAGCTCAAAATAAAATTATAATTTTGCCTCTAGCTCAAAATTAAGCTTTTGCCCTCGGGTCAAAACCTCATTTTTAATTTTGTTCCCAGTTTAAAATTACGTTTTTGCCCCAGTTCAAAATAAACTGTTGTTTTTCCTCTAGCTCAAAATTACGAATCTGCCCTCAGCTCGCAGCTTGCCTGGCACTTCCCAATTGGACCAACCCATTTTTAATTTAATTTTATTCTTAGCTTAAAATTATGCTTTCGTCCGTCCTTTAAAATTACGTTTTTACCCCCAGCTCAAAATAAAATTATAATTTTGCCCCTACCTCAAAATTACGCTTTTGCCCTCGGGTCAAAACATCCTTTTTAATTTTGTTCCCAGTTTAAAATTACGGCTTCGCTCTCTGTTTAAAATTACGTTTTTGCTCCCATTTCAAAATAAAATGTTGTTTTTTCCTCTAGCACAAAATTACGATTCTGCCATCAGCTCAAAATTACGTTTTTGCCCACAGTTCAAAATAAAATTATGTTTTCCCCCTAGCTCAAAATTGTGATTTTGCTCTCAGTTTAAAATTATAATTTCGCCTCCCGTTCAAAATATAATTACGATTTTGCCCTCTGTACAAACATACATGTTATGAAAGAGAAATATTCGGCTTATTGCCCCGCAACGTGGGCGGGGCAAAAACTAGTTTTTACACAAAGGCGGACCTACTACTTTTATGTAACTAGTAGGGAACCCGCACGTTACAACGGAGTCGACAAAATGGGCCGAGAACATAATTCAAACATAAAAATTTTAAAGCACTCACGCTTCGTGGCTGCAACGCACGGAAAACCCTTTTGATAAAAATTATATAGCATACTCGAACATTTTTTATTTAGTGGGAAACCCGCATCTTACGGCGGAGTCGACAATTTATATCTAAATTTTTAACTAACTTCTCTAAAATTACAAAACACATTTTATGTTAAATTTGATTAATTTTGGTTCAATAATTAGTCATTTAGTCCAAATACACAAATACAACAGAATGTATTTTTGAATATATGTTCTTGATGAATGTGATGAGTTTATTATCCATAAGCTTATTTTTTATTATTTATAAATAATCTAATATATAGTGTAGATTTATTAGACATGAATGTCATTGATCAAGGGAAAAAGGGGTATGAATGGAAAAAAATGGCAGAAAAATATGCATTTTAACTTGACCATTTATATGTCATCTTAAAATTTGATGAGAATTTACCTTGTACATAAGAAAGGCTTTATATAGTAATATAGATATCTGGTATCGATAGTTAATTAATCGGTTATGATCAAATTAAAGTCTTCTAAAAATAAGAAGGCATAAGAAAGGTAACAGACTCAAGCTGACCTCATTCAAGCGGAGTTAAAACCGTCTCATATGAGATTTTAGGTTTTCATTTTTAGATTTATAGCTTGTGGATTTTAGAATTTTTGTTATATCATTGTGTCTTTTCTATATTTACGTCATTATGTCTTTTTTGCGACTCATTATGTCTTTTTCTCGACATTGTGTCATATTTTACGATCTAGCGTGTCTTTATACCCTTATTAGATTTAAGAAACTTTTTTATAAAACTTTACCCCACACCGTAAATTTTTGGATCATGACCCTTATAAATAGTTTACATGATAACATATGTTTGGATGATTCTTTCGAATCATGTACTAGTTTTATTTATATTTTTTGTTTAGCCTAATAAAGTTTCGTTGATTTTCGTTTTTCCATCCATAAAAGGTCTAAGAGTGAACGGGGTGGTCGGCATACTCCATCGGTGAAGGGTTTTACCGAGCGGTAACACCGCCGCCTAAGGTGTTTACCGCTCGGGGACAAAGCTTGATCGGTGAACGTTTACCGAGCGGGAAGAGTATAATTTTTTCAAAGATTGTGCAATCCCAACGGCTATATAGCCGTTTACATAAAAAAATCACCTTTATAAAACAAACCAAATTCACTTCCATTTTCACAAATACAACCTTCTACTCCACTGCCATTTTGTAAACACATTTTTATTCTCATCATCTCAAATCTTTTCAAACAAATGGAAGGCTCAAATAAAGGTGAAGGGAAGAAAAAAAATTTGAAGTCCGGTTCGAAGGCGATGGCTGTAACACCCCGAAAACGGGTTTGGTAATCAAACCACGTTAACATTTATGAACGGGTAAAATACCGTTAGTGGTAAAAATTAACCCAGCAAATATTAGAATTGAAATAAATAAACTTGATATTAATTAACAGGAGGATAAATACTTTGAGAAAACAAAGTACGTAAAAGGCCCGAATTAATGGGACTTAAAACAAAACGGGTTATGACTTCCCGAACCCATCAAGTTAACTAGGAATAATTAACCTAGTTAATAAGAGGGAATGTTACTAGAAATAAGTAGGTTGTGGCCTACTTAATATCAAAACAAAACATGAGGGACTAAAGGTGGGTAAATAGGAAAATGTTTTAATTAAAACATTTATAAAAGAAAAATTAAAACACACACCAGTGTGTGTGTTCTAGTTCGATCGACCAGGGGAGAAACAAAAGGGGCATAACCCTAATTTCAACAAAAGCATCAAATTGAAGGTCCAAATCAATCCTAAATCAAAATCTGAGCACGAATTAGTGATCTCCACTGAAAAAGGAGTCACAAGGTATGTAAATTTCATGAGAAATCTCTAGTTGAATTTCTAAGTAAACCTAGAGAATTCAAATATTTGTTGATGCATGCTTGTTATATGGATGAAATAGGAACATTGTAGTGTTTAGGAGTAAACCCTAGACAAGTATATATTGAAATCATGCCCAGCTCAAGTAAATTCAGATTTTGTTGATGCTAAATTCATGTATGAGATGTTTTTAGGGTTTTGATTGCTAAAAGAATAGTGTTATGATGTCAAGAACATGCTTTAATTGAAAGCTGAATTCAAACAGCTCCTGATAAGAATTTACAGCCGACTTATATTGGCTGTAACATGGACAAAACGTGACAAAAACATGTGTTTCTTGAGTCTAAAATGTAATTCCAGGAAATATCTTTAAAACTCCACTGGAATCGCATTTTTTCTACGAAAATTGAGCGTTTTATGAATTTTTCCGTATCGAAGGTTCAAGCTGCGTTTTCTGGCAGAATTTGCAGCCCATTACGAATGTCATAACTCAATTTAGGAATTTAGTTATGATCACAAATTTTTACTGTAGATAGTTTTAAGTGATTAAAAGAATCTCCAATTGGAATTTCGTCAATCGGATAAACGAGTAATTTTAAATGAATTTTTCCGTAAGCTGCTGTCAGAAGTGATGAATCTGATTGCAGCTTAGTAAATGAATTTTTACGAATTTTTGGTAAAGAGTTAGATCTTGAAATTGTAACACAAGGCCTAACCCTCCGAGTGGTACGTCACATAAAAAAATCATAATTTTTGAAGACTTGTAAACAGGTTAAACAAGTCACCAAAAACAGCCCATTTTCAGTGATATGAAATGCCTAAATGAAATCGCGGTCTACTTGGTTGTGTGTAAAACGTGATTATATTAAGTGTTCGGATGAATGCATAGAAATGTTTAAGGTGGAAGATCATATTAAATTATGGTTAATCTAACTACCTTGTGAACATTGGATAATAGTTTGGCGCTTAACAAGCTAGGTGGAAGCTTGTGGATGAAGCGGGTTAAACGGAGCGAGTATGGAAAGAAAACGTGGCATGGATGCAAGGTAAGTGAATCTTACACCCTTTTATCTTAGAATGCGTAATGATTATAAAGGTTATGAAAATGATAAGCTAATATTTGAAATGTGATGTTCCGACGTAAATTGAAATGGGTCGGAATAAGCGAAAGTGATGAAAACATAATGAATGGTAAAAAGGGGTAATATTGGGCATATAGGCCAAACGGGTCGAATGGTGGTGACAACGCCATTTGACAATAGCGACTAATGTGGTTGTCAAGTCTTATATTGACAAGAGCGATTAGCGAATCGGATAATTGCGTCGCCATAGATTGTGTGATGATTAAAGCGAGGTATTAATCGGGTCTATTTGTTGACCTGGGCTAGGTACGCATATATAGACTTATAGTTAAAAGTGCAATTTTTGGTTAAATAATTAGTTAGAGTCCTTCGTCGTAAAAGGAGGGACTGAAGTTGACCAAAACGCCCTTGAAGGGTAAATTGGGCAATGACCCTTTGAGGTCGTTTAAGAATATGTATTATAATTAGGTGAGCTTTTAATAAGCATAAAGGTTTTAAACATAGGCCTTTTTGGGTTAAATGCCTAGAAACGGGTCTTTTCCGTAAAACAACCAACCGAAGTGTAGAATCCGAAAAATTGTTCAAATATACTAAATCCACCACAAGAATAGTTGTGGTGGAATATAAGTAGATAATACAAATGTGGGAAAAGGATGGGTGAAAAGAATGAGTGAAATTTAAATTTAAAAGTTCAATTCTCTAAACGGGTCGAATAATCATAAAAAGGGATTTATAAGCCTTAAGCTTATAAATCTGAATTTGATGTGAACTAGAAGATAAACGGGTCTTTAATTAAATTACAGACGCGTAGGAAAAAGAATCACGCAAAACGGGTAAGTAGAATGAAAGTTATACCCTTTTAAAGTTCGTTTTTCGACTAAAACCATAGCTGGGCAGATATGCAGCTCCCAGACCTGGAATCGCTGGAAAAGGGTCTCCCCCGCGCCACGCGACGGGCAATGTTGTTTTGGGCGCGACACGCGACAGACGTCTAGACACGCGACACGTTGAGATGAGTCTCGCGCGACACGCGAGAGATATCAAAGTTGGAAATAATTATTTTGTTGATTATTTGATGCGTAGAACTTGTTTAAACTTATATTTAAGTTATCAAAACTAACTTATATGTTGGTTTTGATCATAGGTGATATCAAGTGTACCCGGATGGAGATCAAGCGATGACAAAGGACCGAACACACGAAAATGAAGCTTCCGCAAGTTGTTTCGTCGTTATTCTTAAATGATGAATTAAATCACATTATGTTGTATTATTTTAAATTGTAAAAGTTTTTAATAAACCTGTATTTTTCATTGTAATTGTAACCGTAATTACATGATTATGGACTTAAATTATACGAAAACCGTAAAATAATAGTAAGGGTCTTACAATGGCGCAAGATAAACGTGGTCGTTCAAGTGGTTCAAGTGCGCCGTTTCATCCCTAACTTGGCTTTGCTACTCAAACCCAACCCCCATTTTTTTAACCAAACCATGCAACCGAATTTCGTTACGACAGCCAACCACACCAAAATTGGTTGCTACAAGGTCCTATTTTGGTTAGACCCGGTGTTTATGTTTATATCCCTCGACGCCCAAAACTCTTTTGACCCGTTTGCTTTTCAAGACCCACGCTCACAATCATCGAGAGACATAGAAGATGACTCCGAAGAAGAATTCGTGCCCGATACTCAAGAGCAACATAATGATGAGGATGAAGATATTGCCGTACAAGATGTTTAACCGGCCTCATGACAATGTTCACCCTTCGATGTTGGAATTCACACTCGCTAGAAAACACGAGATCGCAAAAAAAAATATGGTTGGCCTTGTAATTTTTAGGTTTTTTGTTGTTGCGTTATTTTAATTTAGATTTTTATGAATGGTTTTTTTATAAAAGTTTGATGTTTTATTTGTTTTATCTTAACACATAATTTAAAAAAATAAAAAATAAAAAAATAGTTTACCTATTCTAAATGTCTAACCACCGCCAACGTTTTTGAGCAATAGGTAAAATGACGTGACACTGTTTGATCGGGTGATTTGAAAGTTTACATATTTCAAGTGTCTAAGGGGAGTGGGGGTGGTCCGTGATGGAGCCCCCATCACGCGTGGAACATGACAAGCACATTGCCGCCACCATATCCACCACGTGTGGAAGGATTAACGCGTGGAAGGAATCACACGTTGAACATTGATGAATTTAAACGTTGGCCTTTAATTTTTGACCGTTTTTTAACGGTAAACGTAATAAAAAAATA
>JARYGA010000525.1:0-40983 GCA_030545235.1 Helianthus tuberosus
TCACCGCTGGACCCCACATTCCAACGGTTGTCCAAGGAGATGCGGTGGTGGCCAACCGTGATGCAACCACCTTCACTGATGAAGACAAGGCTCTAATCCAACGTGATCGTCGTGCTCATGCTGCTTTAACTATGGCACTATCAACTAATGACTGCAACATGTTTGAAGAACACCGAACTGCAAATGCACTCTGGAATGCATTGATCGAGTACTACGAGGGAAATGAAGAGTTGATTGAAAGCAAGAGAGATATGGTGCAGAAACAATATGACATGTTTTGTGGAGTTCGCGGAGAAAGTCTTTCTGATCACATCAGTCGCTTTCTGAATATGATGACCAAAATGAAGAAAGCGGGAAACCCTGTCACAAACCGTGCTGCAATAAAGAAGCTGCTAGATTCACTTCCCAAGGAATGGAGCCTACAATGCATGATGATCAAGAAGGATTTCCTCAACAATCCAAATCCTGTTACTTTGACCGACCTGATCAACACCTTAAGAGCCTTTGAAATGGATGTCAGCAAAAGAGAGTTGAACACTGCCAGTCCCACTGCCAGTTACCCACCAAAGTCTGCTCAAACCTCTGCTGGATTGAAAAATGTAGCATTTCTCGCTTCAGGTGGTATCACTCCATAAGCTTCTGACCTAATCTACGCCAACGCTTCTGCTAGCGCATCGAAAGCTCCACAACTTGTTGAGAAGACTATCACTGTTGACACTCAAGCTTTGAAAGTGTCCACCGAAAATGTGGCACTTTTCAACACATTTCTGAGCAGCTATGAAGCCCTGATGTCTGGAGAACTGAAAAAGGAGATGTTCACTGCTGAAGACATGTATCAAGTTGATCCAGATGATATGGAGGAAATGGATCTGAAATGGCAAATGGCCATGATCACCTTGAGGCTGAAGAAATTTCAAGACAAGACAGGAAAGCGTTTGGGTCTGGGAAAGGCTGGTTTTGACAAATCCAAACTTAGGTGCTACAACTGCAAGAATCTTGGCCATTTCAAGCGGGAGTGTCCTCTGTTGAAAGAAGGAAACAGTGAAACTACTCCTGCTGTAAAGCAAATCACTGTCGAAGAAAACAAGAACAACGCGTCTCCCAACACGCCAAAAGCTTTAATCGTTGAAGACTATGATTGGAGTGAAGAAATTAATGAAGCAAAGGAGCAAGTCAACAAAGCTCTGATGGCTAAGATCTCAAGTGAATCCTCATCGAGGCAGACACCCGGAATTCCAAAAGGAGACAATACTGCTGACAAAGGGTTGAAATGTATTCTCACTCCAGTGGAGCCTGAAAATGAAAAGAAGTGTGGAGAAGCTGGGGAGCATGTTTCGAAAGAGGCAACTGATCAAAAGAAAGGAAAAGAAAAGTTCCCAGCAGCCGCCATGAAAGCAGATTCATCAAAAGAAAAAGCTGACAAGGACTTGGTAAACAGCATTCCACTTAGTTTCAAAGAAAAATTATGCACACCAGCATGCGTTGATGTCGTGGCACATTACAAGTCTCTTAATCTAAAATTTGAGAGACAAAAAGACAAGGCCTTAAAAATGAATAACGAACTTAAACTAAACGAGGCCGCATACCAGAGAAAGTTGAATTCAACTTTAGCTGAGATGCAAACTCTAAAAGAATTTGTGATTAGAAAAGATTTCATCATTAACGATCTCACAGATAGATTAGAAAAGGCCTTAAATGAAACTAACAAATTGCAAATTATCATTGATAATTGGAATGTCAGTCAAAAGGCCTTTACTGACATAAAAAACTGCCAACGACCAACGTATGTGAAAGACGGGATCGGGTATAAGGATAGGCAAGGAAACGAACGAAAACTCTTTCTTCCACCGCATAGCAAAAACTATGTGCCTATACCTACTCCTCATCCCGAAAATGATCTCATTGATGAAAAGGTTTCTATAGAACAAAACGATTCTTGTAAAAACGAAACAACCGCTAACTTTCCTAAAAGTAATGCAGATCCAATTGTGTGTAAAGAAGATGTGTGCGATGAGGATGGAGACTGCGACGGTTCAAAAATAGGAATCGGATATTCAGGCGACAGTTATTCCACCGTTAACTGGTTCGTCTGGAATTGTTCTAAGAAAAACAATGTTAAGGATGAATGTAATAATTTAAGTAGGATGGATGACTGTAATGGCCGAGTGCCTAAATTTAAATCTTCGGATGACTGTAAGGGCCATGTGCCTACATTTGAGACCCGTGATCGTGAACATGCTATGTTTGAATGTCATGATTTAAATTCTGCATTTTGTGATGATAAAGTTGTCTGTGAATCTCCTGTATTTGTGCCAGAATTGAAAAAGAATAGCTTTGGAAAATTCCTCACCGAGGAAATTCCAGAATTTATTCCATCTCGAACAGGTATGACAGATTCTGAAAAGAAAGTCACTGAAGATCAATGCACCGAAGACTCAAGCACTGCTTCAAGCCATGAGGATGAGCAAATGTCAGAAACAACAGACAGTGAAGGCATAAAATTCTCAAGTGAAGAAACCTTGGAAACCTCAAGTGAAGATGAAACAACAAATGATGAAAGCTCCGAAAGTCCAAGTGTTGAAACAATTGAAGACCAAAGTCCAGAAAGTTCAAGCGAAGATCAAAGCTGCAATGATTCAATTTACGAAGCAAGTGAAGAACAGGACTCAAGTGAATATCAATCGTCTGAAAGCTCATCTGTTTACAACGATGATGAAGAACGTTCAGAAGATGAAAGCAGAGTTGACAAGAAAATGAAGAAAGCAGAAAGCTCAAGACACTCATCACATACATCATCTTCTAACACCAAAAGACCCAGACATAAAAGATGCTTTCGCTGTGGTCATTTAGGACATACAGCGAAACATTGTAAAACCAAGAAGTTTTCTAAACCAGAGCATGATTTTCTTACAAACGTTACATATCAGTTAAATGATCTTAAGAAGTCTGTTAAAAAATCTGGTTGAGTCAAGTGCCTATTTTTGGAAACAAAAAGAGGGCAAAGTGGGTCAAAACCACGATAGATTCGAAATGAAGCAAATCTGGATTCCCAAAACTAACTAATTTGTATATGTGTATTTTTTTGTGTATTTCAGAATAAACTCCAGAAATGGCTCCGCATGCTCATGGAATACATCTGGCACGTAGACAGCGGATGTTCAAGACACATGACAGGACTGAAGGAACTCCTGAAGAATTTTCGCTTCATCGATGGTGATTTCATATCTTTCGCTGGAGACGAGAAGGGAGGAAATATTGTTGGAGTAGGAGATGTGATATCTGAAGCCCTCACTCTGGAGAATGTCAATTATGTGCCGGAGCTGTGCTATAATCTCATGATTGTCTCACAAGTTTGTGATAAAGGAATATCGGTGCTTTTCAATGACATGGAATGCTTGTTCCTGAAGCCCGGATATGTTGTTCCTGCTGAAATGATCATGCTCACAGCTCCAAGACAAAACAACACATACGTGCTCAACATGAAAAACGCCAAAACAAATGACAACTTAACCTGCCTGATCTCTAAGGCTTCAGAATCGGAATCACTGCTTTGGCATAGGCGACTGGGGCATGTTAATTTCAAAAATATGAACAAACTCTCTAAGTTAAACTTAGTTAGAGGTCTTCCAATTAAGAAATTTCCATTTTCTGAAAAATGCATTGCATGCGCCCAGGGAAAACAACATAAGAAACCGCACAAGTCCAAAGCAGTGAACACGATTACGGCACCTCTTCAGTTGTTGCATATGGATCTTTTTGGTCCAATCAGTGTTAAAAGTCTTGCTAAAAGTTCTTATTGTTTGGTGATCACAGATGATTTCTCTCGTTTTTCTTGGGTTTACTTTCTTGAGGCTAAAAGTGAAACAGTGGAAATTCTCAAGGCATTCATTCCCTTGATTGAGAACGTGACCAAATCAAAAGTGAAGTCAATTAGAAGTGATAATGGCTCGGAATTCAAAAATCAAACTTTCATATCCTTCTGTGCAGAGAAGGGAATTCATCTTCAATACAGTGCAGCCCGAACCCCTCAACAAAATGGGGTTGCTGAACGCAAGAACAGAACATTAATTGAAGCCGCAAGGACCATGCTAGTAGATTCAAAGCTTCCAATCATCTTCTGGGCAGAAGCAGTTAACACGGCTTGTTACGTTCTGAACAGGGTTCTCATTGTAAAACCACACGGAAAAACGGCATATGAACTTCTCTTCAAAAGAAAGCCGCTTATTGACTTCTTCAGACCATTTGGATGCTCCTGCACTCTTCTAAACACTCAAGAGAATCTCATCAAGTTCGAAGCAGTGGGTGATGTCTGCTACTTTATGGGATATTCATCCACTCAGAAAGCTTACAGAGTCTACAACAAGAGAACAAAGATGGTGATTGAATCATACTATGTTGATTTTCAAGAAGGAAACTACACCAACACCGGAAGTACTCCTGATTGGTTCTATGATGTGGGCGTGATTTTCAACACCTTTGAAATTCCAGAAGATGTTCCAGAAGCAGAACCTGCAGAAGTCGCTCAAGTTGAACCTCTATTTGATACTTCGGATATTGGTCTTACTCCGTTCACTACCCGTTTCACTCCATTCTCTACTAATCCACTTCTCTCCGTGGATGAAACGACTGGTGACACTTCGCCTGAGAACACCCCTGAAAATGGTGCTTCTTCTTCACAGGTGAACGTGGATGAACCAACTCAAGAAGATGATCCACCAGTGATTTACGTGGACGAACACTTCACCAACCTTCCGCAGCAAATTGAATCTCTGACAAATGCCGGATACAAGACGAATCGAAATCATCCTCTTGAAAATGTTATCGGCGCAGTTGAAGAAGGAGTGCGTACACGCGGGCAATCATCAAGCATCAACAAAGGGCTATTTGCAGCTTTTCTGTCTCAATCAGTTCCACGGGACATCGAAGACGCCATTCAAGACTCCAGTTGGGTTCAGGCGATGCAAGAAGAACTATCTCAATTCAGGAAGCTTAAAGTTTGGGAGCTAGTAGATTTACCTGAAGGAAAGTTTCCAATTGGTACTAAATGGGTCTTCCAAAACAAGATGGATGATCGTGGAGTGGTAATCAAGAACAAGGCTCGACTGGTGGTCCAGGGTTTTCGGCAAGAAGAAGGAATTGATTTTTGCTCCGGTTGCACGACTGGAAGCCATCAGAATATTTCTTGCTTACGCGTCATACAGAAATTTCAAAGTTTTTCAGATGGACGTAAAAAGCGCTTTTCTGTATGGAAAGGTAAAGGAAGAACTCTACGTGTGTCAGCCTCCGGGTTTCGAGGATCCTCATTTTCCAGGACGCTACTACAAGTTGGACAAAGCCCTCTATTGTCTTCACCAAGCTCCACGTGCTTGGTACGAGACTCTGTCAACTTATCTTTTGAAGTGTGGATACACCAGAGGAACGATCGACATGACTCTCTTCACTAAAAGAGTCGGGGAAGACGTAATGCTGGTTCAGATTTATGTGGACGACATCATCTTCGGGTCGACCAACGAAGAACTGTGTAGAGAATTCGAGTCTGTTATGAAGGCACAATTTGAAATGAGAATGATGGGAGAGCTGTCATTCTTCTTGGGACTAGAGGTGAAGCAAAAGGATGACGGGATTCTTATTCATCAAGCCAAGTACATTCGGGATATTCTCGCAAAGTACAACATGAATGACTGCAAAGTTGCAAGTACTCCATTTGCTTCTCAGACGGAGCTTACTCTAGATCCTCAAGGAAAGCCTGTAAACAAGTCATTCTATCGCTCGATGATCGGATCTCTGATGTACTTAACGGCCAGCAGGCCTGACATCATGTGGGCTGTCTGTCTCTGTGCTCGCTTTCAGACTAATCCCAAGGAATCTCATGAAACCGCTGTGAAGCGCATCTTCCGCTATCTTAAAGGAACTCCGAAACTAGGTCTTTGGTATCCTAAAGATAGCAATTTTGATCTTATTGCTTATTCTGACAGTGATCATGCAGGTTGTAAAGTAGATCGCAGGTCTGTATCAGGAGGATGTCAATTCTTGGGAAATCGTCTGATCTCATGGCAAAGCAAGAAACAGACAACTGTGTCCACCTCAACCGCCCAAGCAGAATACACCGCGGCCTACAGTTGCTGTTCACAAGTTCTCTGGATACAAAATCAGTTGTTGGATTACGGAATCAACATCATGAAGACTCCTATATTCATCGACAATGAGGCATGTCTGGGAATTGTGAAGAATCCCATCCACCATTCCAGAACGAAGCATATCGAAATTCGTATTCACGCAATTCGAGATACGTACGAGAAAGGCTACATTCAAGTAGTACCAGTGGATACAACCCAGCAACGGGCCGACATTTTCACCAAAGCTTTCGACAAAACGCGATTCAACCAGCTGGTAACCTGGTTGGAAATGGTAAATTTCCTTGAATGGAAATGAATCTTGTGTCCAAAAGCTTTCGTAAATACACTATCCTTGTCCATAGTTTTTCAAAAAAAAAAAAAAAAAAAAAAAAAAAAAAAAAAAAAAAACGTTTGTTGAAAGTAAAACAAGTATCGTGCAGCGTTGCCCACCAAAAAGATTTTCTTATTCTTAAAATTTTATTTTCGGGTAAATGGACTTTCGAAAATAAAGATTTTAGGGGGGATATTCAAGAAAATCAAAATGAGATGCTTGTTCTGACCCCTGTTAGAGGAAATGATAGAAAAATTGCTAACACTTTGCCATTTCTTGTAAAACAGAAAAGTCTACAAAAGAAATCGGGGTACCAAGCAACGACATGTCGGTAGATTCAGCAACACCGACGAGTAAACTGCTGTTAGGGAGCAAAACATAACATCTACACAAGGATTCTGGCTTTTCTCAGGCATTACGCATCTTGTGGGTAACACGTTGCGGCATATGGCTTAATGGTCTTAAATCTTGTGTTGATAGATTGCCAAAGTCTGAAATCTCGGGTCTTTATATTGATTTCCATTCGGGGGGTATCATAGTTGGTCTTCTGCTGCATCCAGATACATGCTGACCTAGAACTTCTATGATATCCCTTCATAATAAGTGCCTTAAAAAAAAAAAAAAAAAAAAAAGGCCAAACCCTTTCATAATAAGTGCCCTTTGTGGCCAGAAACCTCTTGATGGATTAGTTTCGGTCTCTCTGCTGTACGAAAGTACTGACCTGTTCACCGAACTATCTGTCTCGCCCTCGATAGTTCTTGGAATCTCTGTTGTACGAAAGTACAGACCTGATCTCCGTTCTATCGTTGAAATGAATGGATTCAATATACTCACCTGTTATGAAGAACCTTTGTGCATACCTTGATCACGGGGGTATGTCCTGACGTGGGACTCACGGGCGTAATGTTTCTATTCTAAATAGCTTGTGTGGGGGCCATAGAAGTCTTGTCAATATTACCAAAACATGATAAAAGCGCTCTCCGAAGGTATGTTGAAAGAAGGATGCATGGATTTAAGCGGACAAACATACTGGCAGTTTTTCTTGTGCCCCGGTTAGTACTCATCAATAATAATAATAAATAAGGAATTGGCAAGTGTTGGCGCTATGATCTTTTGCAGGTAAGTCACCGAGCGTCGAATGTTTCAAGAAGTTCCGCATCAAATGAAACCTCCCAGAGCTGAATTGTCAAAAAAAAAAAAAAAAAAAATTTCGGAGTCTAATTGGCCCAAGTTTTCTCTGTTGTGTAAATATTTAGTAATCTTTAGCGTCTTTTTAAACAAAACTGGGCACGCTTTTCGAGAAAGTTTGAAATTTACGAGCGAAATTAAATTTTTTTTGAAAATCTATTAAAGGTAGCGAAATTAACATGCCAGCGAAATAATTATTTCGCCCGGTACGGATATCAGTGTATAAATATCTTGTAACCGTCATATTTCAAAACCTTTCAAAAATAAAACCTCTTCATCTTCTCTCTCGCTCATCTTGGGACACACTCTCAAATCGACACAAGATTTATTTTCGTTCAAGGATCATCAGGTATTTCTTCGATTAACCACCATTTGCAACATTCGTAGTCATCGGTTCACATTTTCGGTAAACTGTGCAATGTTTGAATTTCTTTGACTAATTTTTGTGTTCATAAGCCCTAGAAATTCTGAATCCGTAATCTTTGCCCGAAATCCTTGTGTTTTGATGTGGATGTTTGTTTTTAAGAACCGATCAAACCAAGTTTCACAATGAACTCATCCGTGATTGTTGCTTGAACTTAACTAAATCAGTGATGAACAGTTAGGGTTTTTAATGGGTTTAAGAAGAAACTTTTGATGACAGCGATTTTATCATGATGACAGCGATGATAGCGAATTTAACCCCTAGTCACGGATGTTCAAAAGTCTCGAACGCGAGTTCAAAAGTCTCGAACGCAAGTTCGAGCACCCAGCAAAATAGTCTAATTCGCTCGAGTAGCGATTTGGTCTGTTGTGTTCGCTGGTAAATCGTTTCCGGAAAGGAAACGTTGTCATCGCTATGTTCGCTAGCGAATTTATCCTCGACAACTTGCACATGTTCCGATTTAGTTACCGACAAACTGTAACCGGACCACTAGCGAACTTAGCGAAGATATTCAGAGTCTGATCAACCAGCGAAGTCAGCGATGATCCATCTTCGTTGACTGATCTGGTTTCTGGTGTCGATATCTAGCATCAGCGAAGACAATGTTTGACCTGGCAGCAATTTTTTTTTATTTTTTATTATTATTATTTTTTTCTTGTAAATACGGTTTTTGTGCATAGCTTTTTATGTAAGCTTCCATTCTAACTTGGCTCGTTTTACGTGATGTATGCAGTATGGTGAAGATTCTCGGGTGGGATAAAACAATGAAACATAATCAAAGCATCAATCTAGATGAAGTGCCTCAAGATTTTGATGATGTAACCAGATGGGTGCGTTCCAGCAGAATCGGTTATGCTGTGGAGACATCTGTTAAAGTGTACAAGATTCACATACAACAATTCTGGGAAAACGCAAAACCGGAAGCCATCAACAACAAAAGAGGGATAGTGTCAACGGTCTGCAACAAAAGAGTAGAGGTGACTGAAGACAGGATACGCCAGGTTCTGAAGCTTCAAGACAACGATCAAGATCCGTTAAGCCTGAGTCAAGATGATATCCTGGATGGCTTTCGAGGGATGGGCTATCCTGGAGATTTCCGTCAAAAGAAAGAAATCAAGAGAGGAGGGCTCACCGGAGATTCATTGTTCATGTTATTTCTACGAGTCTGGCACACCGAAAGGGTGGCTTTGATGGTTTGAACTTGGAATGGTCGGCAGCCATGCTAAATCTGTGTCTCAAACAGAAGTTTAATCTCTCGGGCTTGATATTCAAATACATGCTTGAAAATGTAAGTGGAGCAACGTGGGCGATGTATCCAAGATTCGTTCAGATGCTGATAAATAACCAACACAAAGATCTTCCAACTGATGGAGATCTTTACAAGTTCCACATCTTCACAAGCCGTCAGTACACTGAGATAAAGACTAATGAATGGGTGATGTTGCATGATTGGATGTACCGAGCAGAGAGACTCCCAATAGTAAAGGAAGCTTATAAGAAGTACAAGGAAGCTGTTCAAGAAAAACAACAACGAGCTGCTCTCGCTCAAGTCGAAGCAGCTGCAAAAGAAGAACGTGTTAAAGGAAAAAGGAAAGAAAAACAAGTGGCTGAAGACGAACCACCCAAAAAGAAAAGGGCATCGGGAAGGACTGAACGATTTATGGAGGCAGGCATAAGGGCGGGCGAGTCAGAAGAACACCGCCAACACATTGAAGATTTGAAAGCGATTCACGCCTTGCAAGAAAAAGAGAAAAGAGAAAAGAAGTTGAAGCGAAAGGAGATATCATCCACAGAAAGACCAGAGATTGTGACTGAAGAAGTTCAATCGTTAAATGACTTTGTTGATACTCTGATAATAGATCCAGATGAAGCTTCAGCGAGCAAGGGCCCTTCCAAAGTATCTCCAGTAAAGCCAACGAGGTTGTCAAAGCCTCCAGTCCCACCTCAAAGAATTCGTCCCTTTCAAGAGCTTTACGATAAACTTGTGGAGAACGCAAGTCCATCTGTGGCAAAGGAGATTTGTCTTCTCAAAAATCAAGTCAACGACACAAACATTTTAAGAGAGAAGATTAAAGATCAACGTAAAAAGAATAAGGAGATGAATGCCTACATGGCCAAGCAGTCCAAGTTCATCAGGTTCCAGCAAGCTGGATTGGAGAAAATGTATAGAATGATGAGAGGCATGTGTGAGCAGATGAAAGTAAAACCCATGTTTTCCTTTGAAGAAATCTTCGACTTTGAGGGTTTTGTGGAAGAAGAAAATGCTCGAAAGGAGAAGGAGGCTGAAGCGAAGAAAAGGCGTTTGGAATCGGTGGAAAAAGTGACTGAAGGAGATGAAAGTGACGAAGAAGAAGTTGATAGAGATGACATGCCATCCAGATTTGTTGAATGGGGTCTAGAAGAAGAAGTACGATATGAGCAAGGAGATGGAAAAACGTTCTCTCCCCAGCATCCTGAATGGTTCAAGAAAGAAAGAGAAAGACTCCCTGAGTTTCATCAGGTAATAACCGTTGAAAAGAGTGAAGCTACTGACAGGATCATAAGCTGGAAGTACGACAACCTGAGAGGAATGTTTGTTGTTAAGAGACGAGGTGGCATGATCCAGTACTTTCAGACCGGTTTTGATCTCTTTACTCTTCCCAGGTGGGATCTACGTGAGCTGGGCCGTCTGGACATTCTAAATCCAGAAGAAAGAAGCATTGGAGGAGACTTTGAGCATTTGATCGCTAAAGAATGCAACAAAGGTTTCCCTAATCACAGGCCTCAGCGTCCAAGGCGAAGAGTTTCGAAAACTACCATAGATCCAGTAACAGGGAAAGGAAAAGTGACATGGGTGATCAACCCTGCTAAAGTTGTCACCAGAATTAAGCTACCTGAAGAAAATCCTGTTGCACTCAAAGATTTCAAGAAATGGTTCTATGACAGCAAGACTGGCGAAGCTGTGATAAGATCCATCGAAAATTTGGATATTCGGATCTTGGATCCTATGGATGTGTTTATGTTTGGGCTCTCGGATCTAACTATGTTGAATGCAAGCCGTATAAACGTGGGAGCTGGAAATGCAAATCTTGAAGAGGCTATGCTATTTCAGAGAGCGGTAGAAAGAGCCTGGAAGTTAAAGAGGGAAATGCTGGATCTGGTAGACAGGATTGAGAAAAGAAAAGAAAAAGGAGAAAAGAAAAAGAAGCATGAAAAGACCCCTGCTACTGAACCCACCACAACGTCACCACCTCCGGCCTCATCCACATATGAGGCCACTAAGGAGGACCAACCAATTAGTGAAGCTGCAACAACTCAAGAAACTCAAACTGTGCCAATCGAGACCGAAGCACCAACAGAAACAACAACAAGCATCGAAAAACCAACAGAGCCTGAGAAGCAAGTGACAGAGAATCCAGCGGGCACAACTGAAGAATGAAACGACAAGTATGCAACGATCTAGGGGGGATATTGTTAGAACTTTTAAGATCGTTGATACTTGTGCTGGATTAGTTTAGTCATAGTTTATAGCTATTTTGAATGTACAAGGGCTTATTTTGTAATTTCCTAGAAGATAGTTTCCTGACTTAGTGTAGATAAGATTCCAGCAAATTTATAAATTTGCTGGCTAATCAGGAACACTATAAATAGCCCTCTCATTGTAACCTTGGCAAGCTTTTGGCTCTTGAATGAATATTGGTGTTGTTACTTTCTTGTGTTGATCTTGTGCTCAAATCTGATATCCAAGGTGGTTTATTGTTATATCTTATTGTCTGGATTCAATACAACACTTGTTGTATTCATTAATCCATAAGCTTCACCTTCATCTTTGATCTTTCTTAACTTTTCATATCTCAAACACCTAATCAATAGGTGTTATGGGTTAAAACAACCAACCACGGTGATCCGGATTCGTTTTGGGATCTACACTTTCTTCGTGAAAACCATGCTAAAGTTGTGTGCTTCGACAAGATGATTCGATTCTCGCTCGTGAATGGTGATTATTTGTGTGTTTACGGTGATACAACTTCGAAAGGTCTCAAGCTCATGTCGTGTGTTCAAGCTAGCAAGTATCTCCGCAAGGAATGCAGGGTTTTCTTGGCTAACATTGAAGTAGCGGAGAAGGAAAAGAAAGAAAAGAAGGAAGTGAAGGACGTTCCAGTGGTTCGAAAATTTACTAATGTTTTCCCAGAGGATCTTCCCGGGCTACCGCCAAGTCGTGATATCGAATTTCGTATCGACCTCATTCCTGGAGCCAACCCTATTGTGTAACAACCCTCGGTAAAACCAACACCCTCATAATATTTTCGACCCTCTAATATATTATAAAATGTCTCAATATGTCTTTTATTACACCCCGTATGTGAAAACCGAGCCCTAAATAGATTATAACATATAAAATAAAATAAAAATAAGAAAAATGGAGTTGAGGCAGGCCACGTAGACCCACCCCAACATCTTACGCGGGCGGTATCAAGACTGGATTTGACTGCGCTAAAACCTTTAGTTCAAGCGGGCCGCGTAAGAGTGGTGTTTAGTTGACGCGGGCCGCGAGAGCTCATCAAACGCGGATACATCCTGAGCTGACACGTGTCGTCATCGTGTCAAGCCTAGTGATGATCCGGATAAGCTACGTGTTGACCGTGTGTTTGACGCGGGCCGCGTAAGGCTTCGCCTTACCTTACGCGGGCCGCCTGGAAACCAGAATCAGACCATATAAATAGATGGCATCGGATTACAATTTCCGTCGCTCACTTTTCATTTCTCAATCTCACTTTCTGAATTAGAGGCATTATAGTCGGGTACTATACCCCTAATTAGCAAGGTTCTGCTCCGTTGTAAGTATTATAACCCCAGTTTCGTAATAGTTACGCTGCCCGATTGATTTAGGGTTCCGTAACAACTGTCGTGGTTCTGCCCGACGTAGTTGTTGGAATGCCGTCTCGGGGAGGGTATCATTAATAATTTCAAAGGGTTTTGGTACTAACCAATGTACATTTGTATAAATTATAGATTATATCCAGGAAACCCTTACGAAAAGCCTAAGACAGCAATGTGAGTTTATCCTCTTTTTGTTAACCTTTTTGGAATGTTTTACAAAACCTTAATTGTTTACAATGAGATTAAGCGGTGATTGAGTCTTTGTAGTTCTTCAATTACTGCCGGTATTATGGGGTTTTGTATAAAAAATTTATTACTACTTGCGAGTAGTAAGTCGGGAACGACAATACATTACCATTGGACAACGAGTTAGCCAATGGGTAATTTGACCATAGCCATAGATCCGGTCGAGTGGCAAATACTGAATGAGTAATTGTGTAGACATAAACAATGTGATCGCTCTCAATACTGTTTTAATTGATAAAATGTTTCTTGATTAAACTGGGATTCACCCACCAGTATTTCCGACTGACAAATGTTTTTAAATTACGTTACAGGTAACACAATGTGAACAGGCAATTAATGAAAGCCTGCTGGAGAGCACTAAAGGTTTGGGGAAAATGTGGCTATAAAAGTTACCTAATAAACGATGTTTTAAATTTAATAAAATAGGGTTTGTCCCTATAAAAGTATTGTAATAAGAAACATGGGTTTTGCACATGTTATTATTAATATCAAATATGGTGGTTTTACTCTGATAAACATTTCCTAACTACGGTCCTGATGTAAATTCTGCTGCGAGATTAAATACCCTGATACCACCGAAACTCTGAGCTCGCGTCCGCCCGTTTCCAGGGATCAGGGATCGGGGTTTGCGACAGAAGGTGGTATCAGAGCCTAGCCACTGGTCTGAGCCAAAGAAATGTTCTGCTGACACTTAAAATTCTAAATTTTGTGTTAGGAAATAAATTACGGAAATACGTGCATAACTGTATTTATTTGTTATGTGTTATTTGACTATTTGTTAGTTTTCAGTATGAGTGATCAAGGACCATCAGACGTGAATCGTCAGTTATCTGATTCACCTAGGAGTGAAGGTACATCATCACAGCCTGCCCTTTCAGGGTATTCTGCTGATCAGGAGGAGGGAATATTTACCTTTAGAGGTAAATCGGATGAACCATTTCCTAATAAGAAACGAGGATGGTTCAGTAAAGAAGCTTTTGCTCGTAGGAAGAGAATACGAAAATTGAAACAGCAAAGGGCTTTAGCAGCTATTAAGAGAGAGACAGATGCCCATACTCAAGATATGCTAAATAGAAGCCTAGCTAATTTCCATATTTTAGCTACAACTGCTGCTGACCCGAGTCTGGAACAACTAGTAGCCCCACAAGCACAAAACCCAGAACAACCCATGGAGATAGAAAACCAAGTGGAGATGCATGACTTTAACCCAGAAGAAATCCCTAGGGTGCCTGCACCAAACCCTCTAGACCCGAATTACGACCCCTGGTGGGACGACAATAGGGATTTTGTGCAACGTTACCCTATCCAGGATTATCCACCCATACAGAACATAGAAGCCTACCCAGGTATGGACCCTTTAGATCCATATTACCAAGATGAATATATTAGGGAAATTTTAGAGGATCCTTACCAATTTCATGAACTGTCACCCCCATATCAGGAACCAGCACCCCAGATTCCAAACCCAGTCCTAGAACCTGCACCCCCAATGAGTGCAGAAAACGTCCAAGAACTTAGGACTTTTGGGGAGGAAATTTTAGAAAGCAGTGAGAGGATGCGTCAGGTGGGAAAGCGTCTCGTATGGAAATACGATGAGCGCAGTATGGATTTTTGGATGAATCCATATCCATGAATGTTAGAATGGAGAAAGCGGTAGTAATAATAATAATATAATAAAATAAAATAAGATATGTGTGTACGGATGCATATTACTATTTTATTTCTGTTGGTATTGTAATCTTTATTTCTGTACTAGTGTGTAATAGACGCATAGTATATGAAAAAGAGTATAGTCGCAATGATCGACGGTTTTTGGCTAGATTATGGTTATGTGATTAACTGTATTAAAATATTATTTGTGATATTAATATGGGGTAAATGTTTAAAATTCAGATGGCCGACGAAGGAAATCAAAGAAATCTGAATAATGATAACCAGAGTAACATTAACGTGGTTAATGAGAATCCAAGTATCCATAACAACGAAAACCAAATGGATAATAGTGCCGTTCAACACATTGTGGCACAAGGAATTATAGATGCAATGCCTTTTATTATTCAAACGATTCAAGAAGCGAATAATAAAAGTAAGCATAGCAGTAAGCGACCAAGTGAACCAGAAAACAGCGTGAACAATGGACCTGTACTTCAAATGCACATTCCCAAAAGAAGAAGAACCGTGCCTTACGGTTGTTCTTATAAAGAATTTTGGTCTTGTAAACCAATAGAATTCTCGGGCAACGAAGGGGCCATTGCAACATTACGCTGGATAGAGAAAACTGAGGCAGTCTTAAGGATAAGTAAGTGTGCCGAAGAAGACAAGATACTGTTTGCTTCTAATCTATTTAAGAATGCAGCACTAGAATGGTGGAACACTATCCTCCAGACAAGAGGAAGTGATCAAACCTATAATATGGAATGGGAAGAATTAAAAAACAAAGTAGAAAGAAAATTATGCCCACCCAATGAGAAGGAACAGATAGCAAACAAATTTCTAAACCTTAGGATGACTGGTGTAGATAGTAAAGGGTACACTAAAATATTCTTTGAATATGCTAGGATAGTGCCAACTCTTGCTTCACCAGAACCAGTTAATCTCTCGTTATATTTGGGGATTAATTGGGGAAATAAGACACGTAGTCAAGGCAGCTAGACCTCAAACAATAGAAGAAGCTGTAGAACTAGCCAATACCTTGACTGATGAGTTAGTCCGTACCAGAGAAGAGGATCAAAGGAGAAACCTAACCCAGAAATTGACCCAAGAATTCCGTTCTGGAAATTCTAACCGTGGGAAAAATATAGGTTCTACCTCTGCACCCTACTGTAGGTATTGCAAAAGAAAGCATTCAGGGAGATGCTCCATATATTGTAACTTTTGCAAAATATCGGGACACAAGGAAGAAAACTGCAGGAAGAAAGCTAACAGCAAGATATGTTACAATTGCGGAGAACAAGGTCATATCAAGCTAAATTGTCCAAAATTAGCTCTAGCTCCAGATAACAAGAATACTAAAAATGCTAGAGCATTTGTTTTGACTGCAGAAGAAGCCAAGATGATTCCAGATGTCATTGCTGGTACGTTTTTAGTTAATGATGTTTTTGCTAAAGTATTATTTGACTGTGGTGCAAACCAAAGTTTTATTAATACATCATTTTGCACATTTCTAAATCAGTCATTAACTAAACTACCACAAGAATGCTCAGTTGAGACAGCTAATGGGGAAACTGTTAGAATTTCTGAAATCTTGCAGGGAGCAAGAATAGAAAATTTAAATCAGAAGTTTATTGCAAACCTATATCCCATGAGTTTGGTAGGATTTGATGTTGTTTTAGGAATGGATTGGTTAATAGCCAATAAAGCCAGTATTTTATGTGATCAAAAGTTAATTCAAGTAAATTCACCAAAAGGTAAAATGATCACAATTAAAGGAGATAAAACCTCTAAGTCCAATAAATTTATCTCTGTGATGAAAACTGCAAGTTGTATGAGAAAAGGTTCTATAGTGTATTTATTTTAGAGTCCCATGTCGATGTGGGTAACCTTCATAAAGTTTGTAAGTCTGTGTTTAGAAATTGGGATTGGACGTCTAATGGGGGTCAAAGTGCAAAGGGTACTAGAATTATTATTGGGTGGAATCCGGAAGTGTTTGAGGTTATGGTTTTGAATCAAACGGCCCAGGTTATGAATATCCAGCTGAGATTCAAGATAGACAAAAAGATGGTGTTTTGTTCAATAGTGTATGCGGCTAATTACTATGTTTCACGAAGAGATCTATGGCAGCAACTTTCTATGTATAAAGTTTTGGTTGGTAATCAACCATGGTTTATTATGGGTGATTTCAACTCGCCGCTAAATGTTGAAGATAAATCCTTGGGTACGTCCTCGATCTCGCCAGGTATGAGGGAATTCCAAAATTGTGTTGATGATATTGAAGTTTTTTATATTAATTGTTCGGGTCTTCACTATACTTGGAGTAAAAAACTGAAGGAGGGTGTGGGATTGCTTAAGAAGATTGATAGAATTTTGGGAAATACTCAGTTTGTAGTTGAGTTTCCTAGTTCGGTTGGTATTTTTCATCCGTACAGGTTGTCGGATCACTGCCCATGTATTCTTAAAATCCCGAAAGCTGAGCCATGTAAACGGAGATCATTTAAGTTTGCTAACTTTCTGATCCATAAGCCAGAGTTTCTGGATATTGTTAAAAGATCTTGGGAGCTGAATGTAGACGGTGTGCATCAATTCCGGGTGGTGAAGAAACTTTGGTTTTTAAAGTCTCCTCTTAGAGGTCTTCTTTTTAAACAGGGTAACTTACATCGGAAGGTTAGCGATCTTAGAACTAAGTTGGACGCCATTCAAACTCGTATTGATGCAGATCCATTGAATGTAGATTTACGGGCCGAAGAGTCATCAATTACGCGTGATTATCAGGTTGCATGTTTGGATGAGGAGCTTTTTCTCAAGCAAAGATCTAAAGTGGACTGGTTACAGGCTGGAGATATGAACACGGCTTTTTTTTCACTCATCTCTGAAAAATAGAAATCATAGAAGTCGGATTGATATCATAAAGGACTCGAGTGGTATGACGTATGAAGGTAATAATGTTCCTCTAGCTCTAGTCCAACATTATGAAAATTTTTTGGGCTGTCAGGGTGACATCGTTATATCTCCATCGGCTGAGTTGTTTACTAATGTTCTGGATCCTTAAGTTGCGAGCAATATGGTGCGTCCGGTTACATCGGATGAGGTGAAAAGGGCTATTTTCTCGATTGGAACTGACAAAGCTCCAGGTCCGGATGGTTACTCGTCGGCGTTTTTCAAAGGTGCTTGGTCGGTTGTGGGTGAGGATGTGTCAAATGCTATTATTGATTTCTTTTCCACTAGAAAACTTTTGCGTGAATTAAATCATACTCTCATTGTTCTAGTGCCGAAAATTGCTACCCCCTCTAGTGTTACTGATTATCGGCCGATAGCATGTTGCAATGTGCTTTATAAGTGTATCAGTAAGATTCTTGCAGATCGTCTTAAAGTGGCTCTAAATATGATTGTCAGTGTCAACCAGTCGGCTTTTGTCCCGGGTCGTAAAATTTCGGACAACATCTTACTTACCCAGGAACTTATGCATAACTATCATAGGAATTTCGGTCCCCCTCGGTGTGCGTTTAAAGTTGACATACAGAAAGCTTATGATACCGTTGACTGGAGATTTTTAAGAAGTGTTTTGCTTGGGTTTGGTTTGGTTTCGACATCAAGATGGTGGATTGGGTTATGCTTTATGTGTCTACGCCAACGTATTCTGTTTGTATTAACGGTAATACTCATGGCTACTTTAGAGGGAAACGAGGTTTAAGACAAGGGGATCCAATATCCCCTTATCTTTTTACGCTTGTGATGGAGATTCTGACAGGTATTTTACAACATGAAACCAAAATAGACTCCTCGTTTAGGTTTCATACCAGATGCGAGAAACAGCAGATTGTTAACCTTTGTTTTGCGGATGACCTATTCTAATTTGCTAGAGGGGACGTCAGTTCTGCCAAGTGCATTATGGTGTCTCTCTCAAAGTTTACTAACATGTCGGGTTTGGTTCCTAGTGTTCAGAAGAGTACTGTCTTCTTTTGCAATGTCCCTCAACATGTGAAGAATGCTATTCTTAATGTTATGCCTTTTGTGGAGGGCTCCCTTCCGGTTAGATATTTGGGGGTTCCGCTTATCTCCACTAGGCTCCTTTATAAAGACTGTAATGTCTTGGTTGAAAAGCTAGAGAAACGGATTTCGAATTGGAAGAATAAGTTGCTCTCTTTTGCTGGGCGTGTGCAGCTTATTGTCGCTGTCCTTTCTTCTTTGCATATCTTCTGGTCTTCAGTTTTTATCTTACCTTCTCGGGTGACTCATGATTTAGAAGCTAGAATGAGAAATTTTTTGTGGAATCAAGATAGCTCATTTCAAAAAGGGAGGGCAAAGGTTTCGTGGAATTCTGTATGTACTCCGAAATACGAAGGGGGCTTGGGTATTAGATGTATAGGAGACGTTAACAAGGCGCTTATGGCAAATCATGTTTGGAGTGTCATCACTAAACGAAAATCTCTTTGGGTAGAATGGGTTCATGAATACAAATTAAAAGGTAAAAGCTTCTGGATGGTGACGGTTCCTACAAATTGTTGTTGGAGTTGGCGAAAGCTACTTCAACTCCGACCGATGATCAGGAATCATTTATGGACTTCACTTGGGGATGGGAGTTCGACTTCAGCTTGGTATGATACGTGGAGTGCTTTAGGCCCGCTTGGTAATTTTTTGTCTCCTCGAACTATTACGAATGCAGGATTTAGACTGGAGGATTCTGTTGCCGATATTTATTCAGAGGGAGATTGGCGGTGGCCAACGGCTTGGAGGGATTTATTTCCGGTGCTTATCCAACTAGATCAAGTCCATCCGGTTCCTGATAAATGTGATTCTGTTCTTTGGCGGGTTGGTGATGATTTGAATGAAGTCTCGGCTTCTTGTATTTGGGACTCCATTCGGTATAGAGAGCAAGAGGTCGAGTGGAGTAAAGTTGTCTGGTTTGCTCAATGTATTCCGATGCATTCTTTCCTGATGTGGCTGATCATGCGGAAGAAATTACTTACACAAGACATTATTCTTCAATGGGATCTCTCGAGGCGGAAAAATAAGAATATGATGTGCTGCTTATTATGTTATGAGAATCATGACTCGCATGAACATCTGTTTTTAGAATGCAAGTTCTCAGCTCAGGTGTGGGTTAGGGTTCAGATTAAGGCGGCTATGGATAATGTTAACTCGAAGTGGGAGGATGTTGTAGACTGCTTACGGCTCAGGTGTAGATCTAAATTAGCAGCTGATTATGTTAGCAGGAATTTGGTAGCGGCTACTGCTTATTTCATTTGGCAGGAATGTAATGCTAGACTTTTCAAGAACCAGTTGAGACTTCCGGAGCAGATTTATGAGTTGATAATCAAGACTGTTCGGTATAAGCTTATGGGAGTGAAGATGAAGCAGACTGAAAGAGTCAGAAGGCTTCTAGGTGAATGGGAGATATGTGATGCCGACATTAATGGTCATGGCGAGTGATTAGTTTGTTTTTGCTTTCTAGATTATAGTCTAGTGGTGTTTGTGTTGGTTTTCGGTTGTTTTTTCTGGTTTTTGGTGTTTACTTTCGTGGGGCATGTCCCATGATTGAAGTAGTGTAGATTCACTACACTACTTGTTTTGTTTGGTTGTGAATATATAGAATCACCGGGGTAACCCTTTACCCAAAAAAAAGGAAAAGAACAAAAAGATATTCCAGTAGTATCTCAGTTTTCAGATGTCTTTCCAGAAGAATTATCAGGACTACCTCCAGACAGAGAAGTTGAATTCAGAATTCACTTGCTACCAGGAACATCACCAATTGCCAAAGCACCTTATCGGTTGGCACCTGCAGAAATGCAAGAATTAAAGAAACAATTAGATGAATTGTTAGAGAAAGGATTTATACAACCGAGTTCGTCGCCATGGGGAGCGCCGATACTGTTTGTTAAAAAGAAGGACGGATCAATGCGTATGTGCATTGACTATCGTGAATTAAACAAAGTTACGATTAAGAATTGGTACCCATTACCGAGAATCGATGATCTGTTTGATCAACTGCAAGGAGCTCGATTTTTCTCTAAAATCGATTTAAGGTCAGGATATCATCAATTAAAGGTACAGGAAGAGGACATTCCTAAAACCGCATTCAGAACGAGGTATGGTCATTATGAATTTACTGTCATGCCATTTGGTTTAACCAATGCCCCAGCTGCATTTATGGACATGATGAACCGAATATGTAAGCCATATTTGGATAAATTCATAATTGTTTTCATAGATGATATTCTAATTTACTCTAAGAGTAAAGAGGATCATGCAAAACATTTGCACGCACTTTTAAGTTTGTTAAGAAAGGAAAAGCTTTACGCTAAGTTTTCTAAGTGTGAATTTTGGTTAGAACAGGTACAATTCCTTGGACATTTAGTCAATCATGAAGGAATTCATGTGGATCCAACCAAGATTGAGGCAATTACTAAATGGAAAACCCCTGAATCACCAACTGAAGTTAGAAGTTTCTTAGGATTGGCAGGTTATTATAGAAGATTTATTAAAGATTTCTCTAGAATAGCCATTCCCTTAACTAAGTTAACTTGTAAATCTGTTAAGTTTGAATGGCGATTTAAACAAGAAGAATCATTTAGAATCCTTAAGCAAATATTAACCCATACACCCATACTAGCATTACCAGAAGGAACTGAAGACTTTGTAGTCTATTGTGATGCTTCTAGACTAGGTTATGGATGTGTTTTGATGCAACGCCAAAAGGTTATAGCTTACGCATCTAGACAAGTTAAGAATCATGAAGAGAATTATTCAACCCATGATTTAGAATTAGGAGCAATAATTTTTACTCTTAAGATTTGGAGACATTACCTTTATGGTAGTAAGTTTACCATATTCACTGATCATAAGAGTTTAAGGTATATCTTCAAGCAAAAAGAGTTGAATATGAGGCAAAGACGTTGGATGGAATTTCTTAGTGATTATGATTGTGATATCCAGTATCATGAAGGAAAAGCAAATATAGTGGCAGATGCTTTAAGTCGAAAATATCATGAAAAGCCAAAAAGGGTACGTTCTCTTAAATTAAATCTACAAGTAGATTTAAATGATCAAATAAGAGAAGCACAAGAATCAGTAATCAAGGATGATTCTGAAAAATTAAAAGGTATGTTAAAAGAATTAAAACAAGGAACAGATGGAATTTGGAGATTCCATGAAAAGAGAATGTGGATACCTAAATTAGGAAATTTATGTCATCGTATACTAGAAGAGGCCCATAAGTCTAAATACACGATGCACCCAGGAAGTGATAAAATGTACCAGGATTTAAGGAAAAATTTCTGGTGGATAGGAATGAAGAAGGATATAGCAGCCTATGTTTCTAAATGTTTAACTTGTTTACAAGTTAAAGCTGAACATCAGAAACCCTCAGGTTTGTTACAGCAATTAGAAATGCCAGTTTGGAAATGGGAATTTATAACAATGGATTTTGTTACTAAATTACCCAAAACAAGGAAAGGAAATGATACAATCTGGGTGATTGTAGATAGGCTAACCAAGTCAGCTCATTTTCTACCAATGAAGGAAACAATTAGTATGGAACAATTATCTAACTGTATGTAAATGAAATTGTTTCTTTA
This sequence comes from Helianthus tuberosus, assembly GCA_030545235.1. Classification (NCBI taxonomy): domain Eukaryota; kingdom Viridiplantae; phylum Streptophyta; class Magnoliopsida; order Asterales; family Asteraceae; genus Helianthus; species Helianthus tuberosus. The sequence goes on from JARYGA010000525.1 coordinate 22,396, forward strand.
CATGGTATTCCTTTATCAATTGTTTCTGATAGGGATAGTCGCTTTACATCTCATTTTTGGTCAAGTTTTCAAAAGGCAATGGGAATCAAGTTAAAATTAAGCATAGCTTATCATCCACAAACGGATGGACAAAGTGAAAGAACAATTCAGACAATGGAGGACATGCTTAGAGCTTGTGTAATCGATTTTGGAGGTAATTGGGATGATCACTTACCTTTAATAGAATTTTCTTATAATAATAGTTATCACACAAGTATCAATGCTGCACCATTTGAAGCACTTTATGGACGAAAGTGTCGAACCCCAGTCTGTTGGGCAGAAATTGGGGAAAAACAACTATCTGGACCTGAGATAGTACAAGAAACAACTGACAAGATTATTCAAGTCAAGGAACGACTGAAAGCCGCACGTGATCGACAAAAGAGTTATGCTAATAATAGGCGAAAACCATTGGAATTTCAAGTAGGAGATAAAGTATTGTTGAAAGTCTCTCCTTGGAAAGGAGTTGTAAGATTCATAAAAAGGGGAAAGCTAAGTCCCAGATATGTTGGACCTTTCAAGATTATTAGAAAAATAGGACCTGTAGCCTATCAGCTACAACTGCCAGAGGAAATGGAAGGAATACATGATGTTTTTCATGTATCTAATCTTAAAAAGTGTTTAGCTGATGAATCATTGATAGTATCTCTTAAGGATATAGAGGTAAATGAACAACTCAAGTTTGTAGAAAAACCTCTACAAATTGAAGACAGGAAAGTCAAGAATCTAAAACACAAGAGACTAGTTCTAGTCAAAGTGAAGTGGGACTCCAAAAGAGGACCTGAATACACATGGGAGCTTGAATCAGAAATGCAAAAGAAATACCCGCATTTGTTTCAATAGATCTCGAGGACGAGCTCTAAAACAAGGTGGGGAGAATGTAACAACCCTCGGTAAAACCAACACCCTCATAATATTTCCGACCCTCTAATATATTATAAAATGTCTCAATATGTCTTTTATTACACCCCGTATGTGAAAACCGAGCCCTAAATAGATTATAACATATAAAATAAAATAAAAATAAGAAAAATGGAGTTGAGGCGGGCCGCGTAGACCCACCCCAACATCTTACGCGGGCGGTATCAAGATTGGATTTGACTCCGCTAAAACCTTTAGTTCAAGCGGGCCGCGTAAGAGTGGTGTTTAGTTGACGCGGGCCGCGAGAGCTCATCAAACGCGGATACATCCTGAGCTGACACGTGTCGTCATCGTGTCAAGCCTAGTGATGATCCGGATAAGCTACGTGTTGACCGTGTGTTTGACGCGGGCCGCGTAAGGCTTCGCCTTACCTTACGCGGGCCGCTTGGAAACCAGAATCAGACCATATAAATAGATGGCATCGGATTACAATTTCCGTCGCTCACTTTTCATTTCTCAATCTCACTTTCTGAATTAGAGGCATTATAGTCGGGTACTATACCCCTAATTAGCAAGGTTCTGCTCCGTTGTAAGTATTATAACCCCAGTTTCGTAATAGTTACGCTGCCCGATTGATTTAGGGTTCCGTAACAACTGTCGTGGTTCTGCCCGACGTAGTTGTTGGAATGCCGTCTCGGGGAGGGTATCATTAATAATTTCAAAGGGTTCTGGTACTAACCAATGTACATTTGTATAAATTATAGATTATATCCAGGAAACCCTTACGAAAAGCCTAAGACAGCAATGTGAGTTTATCCTCTTTTTGTTAACCTTTTTGGAATGTTTTACAAAACCTTAATTGTTTACAATGAGATTAAGCGGTGATTGAGTCTTTGTAGTTCTTCAATTACTGCCGGTATTATGGGGTTTTGTATAAAAAATTTATTACTACTTGCGAGTAGTAAGTCGGGAACGACAATACATTACCATTGGACAACGAGTTAGCCAATGGGTAATTTGACCATAGCCATAGATCCGGTCGAGTGGCAAATACTGAATGAGTAATTGTGTAGACATAAACAATGTGATCGCTCTCAATACTGTTTTAATTGATAAAATGTTTCTTGATTAAACTGGGATTCACTCACCAGTATTTTCGACTGACAAATGTTTTTAAAACACGTTACAGGTTAACACAATGTGAACAGCCAATTAATGAAAGCCAGCTGGAGAGCACTAAAGGCTTGGGGAAAATGTGGCTATAAAAGTTACCTAATAAACGATGTTTTAAATTCAATAAAATAGGGTTTGTCCCTATAAAAGTATTGTAATAAGAAACTTGGGTTTTGCCCATGTTATTATTAATATCAAATATGGTGGTTTTACTCTGATAAACATTTCCTAACTACGGTCCTGATGTAAATTCCGATGCGAGATTAAATACCCTGATACCACCGAAACTCTGAGCTCGCGTCCGCCCGTTCCCAGGGACCAGGGATCGGGGGTTGCGACATATTTCCAAAGCTCCCTACCGACTCGCACCATCCAAAATGCGTGAACTCTCAAACCAACTCCAGGAATTACTTGAAAAAGGCTTCATTCGCCCGAGCACCTCTCCTTGGGGCGCGCCAGTCCTTTTCGTCAAAAAGAATGATGGGTCGTTCCGGATATGCATCGACTATCGGGAATTGAATAAGTTAACTATCAAAAACCGATATCCCCCACCTCGCATCGACAATTTGTTTGATCAACTACAAGGCGCTACGTGTTTCTCGAAGATCGATCTACGCTCAGGCTATCACCAGCTACGTATTCAAGAGGAAGATATACCCAAAACCGCATTTCGCACTCGATACGGCCATTACGAATTCGTTGTTATGCCTTTTGGTTTAACCAACGCACCTGCGGTTTTCATGGATCTGATGAATCGCGTGTGTAAACCTTATCTCGACCGTTTCATCATCGTATTCATCGACGATGTCTTGATCTATTCCAAATCGAAAGCCGAACACGTGCAACATCTACGTTTGGTTCTCGAACTACTCCAGGGGAACCAACTCTATGCCAAGTTCTCCAAGTGTGAATTCTGGTTGGAGGAAGTTCAGTTTCTGGGTCACATCGTAAATAATCAAGGTATCCTCGTCGATCCCACGAAGATTGAAGCTGTCAAGAGTTGGATTACGCCTAAGAACCCGTCCGAAGTCCGTTCTTTTCTCGGACTAGCGGGCTATTATCGACGATTTATCGAAGGATTCTCAAAGATCGCTGTGCCGCTTACCGCTCTCACGCACAAAGACAAGCCTTTTGTTTGGGGAACTGAACAAGAGTCTGCCTTTCGAACCCTCAAGCACATGCTTTGCAACGCTCCCGTTCTCACACTGCCCGACGGAAACAATGATTTCATTGTCTATTGTGATGCTTCCAACCTTGGTCTTGGTTGTGTCCTCATGCAATGAGACAAGGTTATAGCTTACGCATCTCGTCAGCTCAAAATCCACGAGAAGAACTATACAACCCATGATCTCGAGCTAGGCGCAGTTGTTTTTGCGTTAAAGATTTGGCGACACTACCTGTATGGTACCAAGTGTACGATCTTCACCAATCATAGGAGCCTACAATATATCTTTAATCAGAAGGAACTTAATATGCGTCAACGCCGATGGGTAGAACTTCTCAATGACTATGACTGTGAGATTCGTTATCACCCAGGCAAAGAAAATGTTGTTGCCAACGCACTTAGCAGACGGAGCTATCTGCTTAGCACTCAAAATGTTCAAGCCCAATACGATCTCAAAACCCTCATCCGCGAAGCTCAGCATGCGTGTTTTAACGAACACACTCTGAAGAAAGAAAGAATCTACCATGATGGAGCCCAGCTTGTGAGCAAGTCGAATGGGATATTCCACTTTCTGGACCGAATTTGGATCCCCAAACGGACCAATTTGCGACAGATCTTGATGGACGAAGCCCACAAATCTCGATATTCTATTCATCCCGGTGCCGACAAAATATACCAGGATCTTCGCTACAAGTACTGGTGGCCTGGCATGAAAAGGGATATTGCTCTCTACGTTGGAAAATGCCTAACTTGTGCTAGAGTCAAGGCTGAACATCAAAGACCCTCTGGCTTACTCGAACAACCACTGATCCCCATGTGGAAGTGGGAGAGTAGCTATGGACTTTATAACAAAGCTACCGCACACGTCATCAGGTCACGACATCATTTGGGTTGTGGTCGACCGTTTGACTAAATCAGCTCACTTTTTGTCGATACGGCAAGACTACAAGGTTGAACGATTAGCCCGAATCTACACTGACGAGATCATTTATAATCATGGGACGCCTCGTGACATCATCTCTGATCGTGATGCTCGGTTTACCTCGCGACTGTGGGAGACGTTTCAAACGGAACTCGGTACATCGCTCAATCTAAGTACCGCTTTCCACCCTCAAACCGACGGTCAGACTGAAAGAACGATTCATACTCTTGAAGCCATGCTCCGTTCGTGTGTCATAGACTTCGGTGGTAATTGGGATAAATACCTGCCGTTAGTCGAATTCTCGTATAACAACAACTACCATTCCAGCATTCAAATGGCACCATTCAAGGCTTTATACGGAAGAAGATGTCGATCGCCTATTGTGTGGCACGAGATTGGTCATTCGCAATTAACCGGTCCTGAGCTATTACAAGAAACGACAGATAAAATTTTCCAAATTCGAGACAACCTGGTGAAAGCTCAGAATCGACAGAAAAGTTATGCCGATAAAAGACGCAAGCCCCTTGAATTTGACGTTGGTGACTACGTACTCCTAAAGGTATCGCCTTGGAAGGGTGTGGTCCGATTCGGCAAGAAAGGAAAGCTCGCGCCTCGATATGTTGGACCTTTTAAGATCCTGGAAAGGATTGGAAAAGTCGCCTACAGACTCGAACTACCGGAGGAACTTAGTAACGTCCACCCGACTTTCCACGTGTCAAACCACCGAAAGTGCCTAGCCGACCATGACTTACATGTTTCTCTCGATGATCTGCAAGTGAACGAAACATTACACTTCGTGGAAAAGCCTGTCGAAATCATGGATCGCCAAACCAAGCAGCTCAGACGCTCTCGCATTCCTATTGTGAAAGTCCGATGGGAAGGCAAACGAGGCGCAGAGTTCACTTGGGAACTCGAAAGCGACACGAAGGCGAAGTACCCGTAGTTGTTTAAAGAGAAGGTCTAGAGAGAGAAAGTGATTCACGGTGATTGTACAACTTCTACCTTAATTTCGGGACGAAATTCCCTAAACAAGGGGAGGCTGTAACACCCCATGTTTTCATGGAAGTCAAAGTCAAAGTCAAGGTCAAAGTCAACGACCGATGATACGAATTTGATTTATAGATATTTCTTTATTTTGATTGTATTATGTGGAGTAAGTGTTGTTAATGACAATAATCGACACATGATTTTCGCTATTCAATCGACCTACGACTGTGAACTATAGGAAGTAACAATGCGATAAAGTTAACTAAACAATAATCGAGCTATGCCAATCAAATCGACATCGAATCGCGAATCGAACTATGCATTTTAGTTATTGTTATACGTGTGTGTGTGCCTTATGTGTTACTTGTGCATGATTATTTATGTTGCGTTGTGGTAATCAATCGAAACTCGAAATGCAATCGAACTCAATCGACATCGAACTCAATCGAAACCGAACTATGATAATTAGTGGAAGAGACAGCGCGAGATATGAGTGGTTAGGATTAAAAGTAATTTGACTAGGAAACCCTATCGTATCGAACCGCTCGCAACCGAAATCGAAATATCAAAAATCGTCGCGCTGAACACTCGAAACGTACAGACTGGTCGATCAGGCTACCAGCCGATCGAACAGCCAGCCGATCGGACTGTTGTCCGATCGGACAGGCTGTCCGATCGAGCCGCCTGGACGATCGGCCAACACTTTCCTCTTTTGTCATCCTATAAATACCCCTGTCATTGTCATCTTTTCTACTTTTGGAAACCTCTGTTCGACCAGCACGCTCAGCTCACCTTTTCTCAGATTTCTCTCGATTCCGGTAAGATTTCGTCCTAAAGCTTGTACTTTCTTGATCTACACGCACTCCTACACCTTTCTATCTTTCAAATCTAAACTTTTAACCGTGAAATCATCAAGATTCAAGTGTTCTAGGATGATGTCATCATGGGTTCTTGAAGAACTTCATGTTTTGGCCTCAATCCACCAAGAATAACTTGGATCTAGCCGATTTCCACATAAACAAACGAAGATCTTTCATAGATCTAAACATATACATGGCGAAAAGGAGTGAAAGACGGATTTTCCAACTTTCTTTCAACTCTTTTTCACTCAATGCTTGCAAACCGATAGAAACAGAGCCTGTGCCGGTTTATAAATCACTCCGGTGGTTCGCATGGCTCAAGATCCAGATTCTATCCACGAGGTTAACCGATCTCGGGTTAAATGCTAAACTCCGTTCCGAACATCTCACCAGCCGGATTTGGGTGATTCTTGTCCGACCAAGGAACCAAGTAAGGACGAGTAATCTATGGTTCGACTCGTTGTCAAAATACCTAAACAAGTCGACAAACAAACAGAACGACCAAGTGATAGACGATAGGCTGATCAGGTCAGGATGCTGACCGATCGGACTGCTGTTCGAACGGACAGCCAGCCGATCAGACAGTCAGCCAATCGACTGGCCAGCCGATCGGCTAACCCTGGTCCCACACACAATCAATTTACCTTGAGGACTAGTATTGAATGAATTGCCGTTCGATCGGACTACTGTCCGATCGGATTACTCTTCGGATCGTGAGATACTATACTTCAACACTTGATCGATTTTTCAACATGTTCGATGCACTAGGAGCGCCACCCGATCGAACAGCCATCCGATCAGGTGACACCCCGCTGAGAACTTGTCATGGTGGTTCATGCATGTTGCCCGATCGAACAGCATTAGTGCTCGATCGATCAGCTGCCCGATCCACTGCACCATACCTTGCATTCCTTTAAGATTGTTGACCATTTTTGACTTGCCAACCGATCGGTCAGCAAGCCGTATTATTGCGTCACTTGTTGACCTGACCGATCGAACACCTGTCCGATCGAACACCTGTCCGATCGAACACATGTCCGATCGAACACCTGTCCGATCCAAAGCAAATCACTTCAACTCATCAAGATGCCTAACCGATCGGGTTGCCGTCCGATCGACTGACCTGAAGGGTAAAGGTACTTCAATGTTTTCAAATACTACAACGAAAAATTCAAAAGTCAAGCCATCATACACAAACACATCTTTCTCAAAGGAAGAGACAATCCACTCGAACAGCCATCCGATCGGCCTACCGACCGACCGGGCAACTGTCCGAGCGGGCTGTCAACCGAACGGTCAGCCGTCCGATCAGACCACCATCCGATCGACCAGCTGTCCGACTCTCAAACACTTTGCATCGTTTTACGTGTCACTTATCGTTATGCTCTCAATCCATTCAGGCTAACTTTACTCGCTAAGCGCTACCTTCAATCCATCAACCGCTGTGAGTATACTCGATCCCTTTTTGCTTTACGCACTTTTGGGTGTTACATACGTTACGAATATTCAAACTACAACAATCACACTACTCAATACTATTTGAACGCTAACCGTTAATGCATGTTATACATGGCTTATGAATGCTTGTTTGTTATGTTTACACATGGAATGCTGTCTACCTGCCTTAGCAACGATAGTACTATAGTTTGGACTCTGCACCCGTTCACACGGGGGTTGTTAAGGACAATTACTTGCATGGATTACGATGGTAATCATGTATTGCGAACTGCATTTTTGCAGTCAACCCGCAGTCATTGGTATCGATGGATCTATGTCGATAACTAACGTGCTTCATTTCACTATGTGTACGTGCTGGTTATGCGTAAACGAACTCGAACTCTATATGCTATTATCAAACTTGTATGCTCACCTTTACATTTTATGTATTGACTTTATTTTAACGTATGTGACAGGTGCTTAGGACGCACACTTGATAGGAAGTCGAAGCTAGAATAAAGCTTTTGAGCCCAACAAATAGTTGTCTGTAGTGATCAAACTAAGGGTCTCTAGAAGTAGATAAACAATTGCTGACTATTTAAATCTGAGTTGTCGGAACAGAATATTTGCCTGGATTTTTGTCTGTAATAATTATTCTACTGTTTGAGATACGGTATGGGACGTATTATTTCAATTGAATAGTATTGTTAATTGTTATGGAAACTTCTGGACAATCTGTTTCGCTCAGTGCCATGCCCCGATGATTCTGCCATCGGTTGGGGTGTGACAATTTCAAACCGAACCAGACTCGTTATGGAAGAAGGTGGTAGTGGCAATCCATGGGTCCAATAGGAGTTGGGAGGTTTATCCGATAAAGAAAAGCTTGTCGAGTGATTGGTCGAATATTGTTAAAGAAAGCAAAAGACTAAATAGGAACGGGTCGTTTCTTAGTGACTTGATAAAATGCTCCGTGAAAAATAGGATATCGATCCGTTTTTGGATAGATACTTAGACTGGAAATCGGCCATTGAAGGATTCTTTTCCAGTTTTCCTTCTCTTTTTAGGCTGGAGGATAATAAGCGATATTTGGTCTCCGATATTCTATATATGGAGGTTTCGGTTAATGTAGCGATCTGGTCGTGGAAGAAAGCCCCGTCTACGGAGGAGGAGCTATGCGAATTGGCTAATCTTGGGGAGGTGATTTGGCAGATTTCGGTTAATGGTTGCGTTGATGATTGGCACCGGAATGGAGATGTTGATGGTTGTTTCTCGGTCTCGGCAGCACGAAGGTGGTTGGATGGAAATAATGAAGGGACAGGTGATGCAGTTTTGAGTGTTGTAAGTGGCTTCCGAACAAATGTAATATTTTTATGTGGGGAGCCTTGTTGGATCGCATTCCTGCTAAGGTGGCGCTTAGGAGAAGGAACATCCAAACGAAGGATGCAGTATGTGTGTTTTGTGAAGATGGTGAGTAAACGGTGGATCATTTGTTTACCGGTTGTGGTTTGTCTATGGGTGTTTGGGATAGTTTTTAAGGTGGTGTGGTCTTCCTAATTTTTTCGCCTTCAGTGTATAAAGGACGTGATCGAGATATATAAAATGCAGGGCTTGTCTATGCTGCGTAAGGAGATTGTGAGAGGGGTGGCTATAGTGTGTTGTTGGAGGCTATGGAAAGCTAGAAACGAGCGGTTGTTCGAGAATAAAGTTTGCAAGGTGGTAGAGATTGATGCGGATGTCAAGCTGCTTACTTTCCTTTGGTTTAGTAATAGGCATAATAGTAAAGAAAAGGATTGGAAGTCATGGTGTAACTTGTATCTGATGTAATGTTGTTTCCGGCCGCTCCTCTCCGCCTCAGAGAGTAGGTGATTTTCGTGTGTTGTCTAATGAAGTTCACTTTAAAAAAAAAATCTAGCTTGTTTGAAGGAAAATAAAGTTGATTAAAGTTCCTAAGATTTTATCTACAATAATAACTAAATCTAACATCTAAAACATACCTAAATTTCAGATTCTAAGGAAAAGGTCATGTTTAAGATTTTGATCTAGTATGCACCTATAAATACCCAATTCAAATTCTCAAAATGGATGAATAAAATTAAAGCAAAATTCTGAATGTCTAGTTGATGTCCTTAATTAGTGAGTATACGAGAAATATCAAACAGAAGATCATTACTGAATGAAACAGTAAAATCACTACCCTCAATATCAAATGCATTATTTCCTTTATATTAAAATTGTTAGCTTATGAACTCTTGTTTTTAATAATCAAATTATCAATAATATAAGCCATTCTCCTGTCATCATAATTCTATTCATTTCTACATAGTCGATGTGTGATCCATCCATTATTTCATATATCCTTTGTAATATATGGACTCTCATTTATTCATCATCGTTATTATTCTTCTCGTTAGATATGTTACTGCACAATTTGTTTTCGATTGATTGGTAAACAAGTTAAATTATTTCTGTAGATATCATATGTTAAATATCATACAAGAGTTGTGATTCTTTAACTTAATATTCAAGTTAATGAGATATTAGAGTAGGGGATGGTTCATATGAAAGCCACTTTTATTGTGAAAACTCGAAAACTAACTAAAAAAAGCCTAAAAAAACATCCCAAATTTTTTTTTCAATTTTTTTATAAAAAATAACAGGTTTTTGTATATAATTTTTTTTTTGTATTACACATGTGTAATACTACACATATGTATGTGTACTACACATGTGTAGTATTACACATGTGCACTACAAAAAGAATTTTTTTTTTTTTTTTTTTTGAAAATTTTTTTTATATACTAAAAGTAGCGAAAATTATTATGCAAAAAAAAAAAAAAAATTTTGGTATGTTTTTTTTGTCATTTTTAATTAGTTTTCGAGTTTTCACAATAACTAGTGGTTTTCATTTGAACCTTCCCCTATTAGGGTATTAGGAGTCCGATTTTCCCTGGATCACGTGTAACACGTTAACACCACATCCGCTTTTCCCCACTTTTATCAGTTTCCCACTTTAAATGTTCTAAATATCACTTAAAATAAAATACATAATTCAAATAAAAATTGCATTCTTAAAATGAGAAACTTTAATAATAATAATAATAATAATAATAATAATAATAATAATAATAATAATAATAATAATAATAATAATAATAATAATAAATAACCTATAACATTTTAATAAAATAAACCTAGCCGTTAATTTGGTTTGTTTGAAGGTAGAGTTGGTGCTAATGTTCCAAATGCTCGATAAGATCCGATTTAAGGTTTATGTGGATTGTTCGTGATCATAAAAGTGAAAGTAAATTGTCTTCAACTATTTCTTTGTTTGGCGGATCCTCTATGTGTTCGGGATATAGTGTCACACGTGTATGTTTCGCAATCTATACACGCTTACATGATTTTCTAATCCTTTCGGGATGTAATAGCCTTACATGTTGTGCGATGATAAGCCACCTGCCTTTTAGGACCCCGAAAGCTCTTTCAAAGTCCTTTTATGCCGCTTCGTGTGCTTTCTTGTAGCGACAACGTTTTGCAAGGTTTTCAGGATGAGCGTCATCACTAAAGTTACGTAAATAGGGTATATTCATCCGTAAGATAATAATTGAATCTATATTAGACTCCATTGGCCACGAAACCACGGTGACGGACGGAGCCATCCATATATTTTTTTAACAAATGCGATCGTTTAGGATGTTGATTTTATTGTTTGATCCAAGGGGTCCCAAAAAAGCATGACAAAACCACAAATCTTGAGACACCACCGCTTCAAACATAATGGTTGGATTCTTATAGTCACACCTTGTGAATTGACCTCTCCATTCTCTTGGACAGTTCTTCCAAAGCCAGTGCATGCATTCTATGCTTCTTATCATTCTTAGAAAGCCATGATGTCTCACATGTGCCGCATATAATAATCAAGTCGTTCTACGAAGAAATTCTTTAGAATACAAAGTGTTAAGGGCTTCGCGAAATACATGCAAATAACCATAAAGCGCGCCAAGCGAAATACTATATACTAGTTGTCGTATAGCTAAAGTACCCTTTTGTAACGCCGTAAACTCTGACAACCTCTAGCATCATATATCATTTGAGAGTACGTAAAATTTCCATCAAAATCACCAATGATATGCAACAACAATTCTTTATCCAGTGGAAAATGCCTTTGAAACTGGCCGGGTGTGAATGTTTGATCGAGGTTGAAATAGTCACTAAGTAGTTGTGCACCAGACGCTTCACAGCCGTCTATATGAATATAACTAGTTAAAAAAACAACATTCTAATAAAAATCTTGTCTAACGCAATCAGTCAAACATAGCCGAGGTGGAAATACGGGCTATGGCTTATGAACCAATGTCGGTCGATTAGACTAACATAAACAACCCAAAGGGTATTGATTTCTAGGCTCGCTTCCATAACTATTTTATTCACGATGCTCGCTATGTTAGATATAGATTTGCTTACAACTTATGATCCCACTAGCACATGATTAAATGAAACGTAAATATATTTAATGAACATCAAAATATCAAATGTGCCTAAAATCAACAATGAGTAGTGGTTGGTCTGGTGACTAACTTATAACGGGCTAGGGGCGTACATCTCAATTGAAAAAAAAAGCTTATGGCAGCTCATTATGCGAACTTGTGTGGTTTATTTTGAAAGGTCAACTGAAGTGGAAAAGTACCAACTCGCATCTATAATAGCTAAGAACCAAGGTGAAGGGGTATGGGCTCAAAAACATGCGTCGACCAATCAGGTCGCGCGCAGGATCATACTCCTGTTTATCTAATTTGGCATCTTTCTCAACCTCGCGCCGGCTAATCAGGAAAAACCTAGGTCGCGCGTGAGGTCCAAGCAAAGACAAGCCCATATTTTACACTTAGCTTCCTGGATAAAGGCCATCACTCCATGGACCTTGCGCCGGCTACATGGGACTTCCCCATGGGTCGTACGGAGGACAGAAGCGCAGGTCATCTTAGGACAAGTACTAAAGATACGAGTGGCAGAACAATGGACCAATGAGCGTCCAACAGGCTGTATTCGATCGTGCTCCACGATTAGCAATCGTAAAGGAGACAGGAGAGTACACAAGGACGCATACGTGGCATCAATCAACGTTCGCCGACATCTGCTCCATGATTTCCACTCAGCCGCTGATGGCAGAGAGACAACAAGAACAACGGTCAGGACACGTGGATCCATCCAACGTGTGCCAACTCCGTCCTCACCCAGAAGCACTTACGGTTGCTGCAAAGGGGACAAGAAGGATATTCTTTGTTGTCGACTCTAGGCCCAAGACCCATCAGCCCATCTCCTTCTTCACTACTCTGGCTATAAATAGGTGCCTTCACAATACAGGTTTATTCATTCCGTTCCTTGTTCTCTCACTATTAATCACACACTTATTAATCAAGACATATACTTATTTTCACGCCAGAGAGTGGTTAAGAGAAGAACCCCCTATTCCCTTCATCTTAACGAGCTTAACGGGGTGTTTAGTGTTTTGTAGGAAGATTCAGATCATAGCTTGGAGAAGATTAAGAAGATTAACCTTATTTGTCGAGTCAAATAGCACAAACTAATCACCAGATTAATTTGATGTTTCCACAAGGAGAAAAAGGACATTTGTTTTCCTTAACTACCCCACATCTACTACTTCTACTTCTCACGATCAAACAACCGCTTTCGACCTCAACGATGATGCTCCCTTGTCAATTTAGGATTATAAAATGCTTGTAAGTAAAGGCCAATTGACTTTAATAAAGGGTTGGTTTATGTCGTTAAACTTACTCCTCCAATTTGAAGGAATAAGGCAAAAACATAATTAGCACACAGATTAAACAAAACTGGGGTTAAAGAGGAATGTTCAAACAAAACGCTCAAGTATTGAAACGATTCTTTAAGCCAATGGAAATCTATGAGGAACATAAAATCATTTTCCTTAAAACAACAATATGAACCCCTTACAACTTGTAACCTATGAAAAGGTCTCCAATAGAAATATAGATAAATAACCCTTGTGATATAGTTTAAGGTATGTAATGTTTGTTGCTTGTAGTTTTTTTATTTATTTTTAATTTCAAAATTTTAAAAATTTCCGTAGTGTTACAAATTATATATATATAATATGAATATTCGTTAAATATATTTCCTTGTTTTCGAAAATTTGTGTGAAATACTATTATATTATGAAAACGAAATTTAAATATTGGTATTATATGAAAATGTAAGAAGTTTTGTAATGATAGAGAAAAGAAACATTTTTTAAGTAATGATGCAAACATAGTGATGTTTATAGTCCTTTTGGAAATGAGATGGTGTGACATCGACACCAAATCATGTTAACTTTGACTGTAAATTTGACTTTAATATTACTTGATGCTTAATTTAGCTTAGGGGTTGTTTGTTAGCCACTTAATGGTTTCATTCAGATGAAACCTCTGAACCGGTCAGAGGTATGCTTGTTTGGTTTGGTTAAAGGCCCACATCTGAATGGGTCTATTCAGATCTGATCCATTCAGATTCTAAAAGTCGCTGAATGAAACTTTTTCACAAAATAACCCTTTGCCCTACCAGTTCTCCCTCACGCTCTGCACAGAAGACCCGCCTCCATCTCCATCTCCACTGGCCTCCTCCACCTCACCGGCCTCCTCCACCCGTCGCACGTCTACTGTGGGCTTTCCTCTGCCGCTGCGTCCCTCAGGTACCATCCCTCGCTCTTTTTTTTGTCTCCTCCTGAACTCCTATGATCTTGTCCAAAGGTTGATGAACTGCACAAGAGTTTCACTTCGTTATTACTCTACTGCTTCACCTTCAACCTCTCATCTCAACCAAAGAATTCTGCATCTCAAAAATGGTTCAGGATCCACCAAGGTGAATGACGCCCTCCAACTGTTTGATGAAATGCTTCAAAGAAAACCTCCACCTTCCATCTTCCAATTTACTCAGTTGATTTCTGTTATTGTCAAGATGAAACATTATTCCACTACTCTTTCACTTTTTAAGAAAGTAAATTTGATGGGTATTCCTAGTGATCTTTATGCCATGTATAAAATCTCACATATCTGAATGGTTATGATTAGGAAGTAGGATATTGATTTTTAATCCATTAGACTGATTTTTGTTAAACATGGTTTTGAATTAAGTAGTTTTTTGTGTGTGTGTGTTTTGAATTGTTTAAAGAAATGACAGAAAATGGGTAGGATTAACTGGAAGCAAGAGGGGTAAAAAAGTCATTATACACACTCATTCAGAGGTCTAACCAAACAGCACATTACTGGTTCAGCACTTACTGGTTCAGAGTCTCTTACCCATTCAGACCTCTTATTCATTCAGCACTTATTGGTTCAGATGTTGCCAAACAGCCCCTTAGAGCATTCACATCCTATCCGCTATTTTTTACCTTATAATTACACTAAAAACAACTATTTTTTCTCTTTCCTTTCAATTAAATAATATTTTCTTAAACTTTTATCATTACGTTTTCTCTCACTTCCACTCACAAGCACTTTCAAAATATATTAAAAAATTATAGAGGGTGAACAGTGTCCCCTAAATATACAGATGAACAGTAACATTTTCTCTCTCCTCCACTCACAACCACTTTTTATACCTTTTATAATATGAAAACACCTTCTCATAAATTTTGATGGGTAGGATGTGAATGCTCTTATATAATAATATCTTAGTCCATCATTAGATATATTTCCTAGATTATTTGGGAAATTACATCCAAAACCTTAGGGGCTGTTTGGCAACATCTGAACCAATAAGTGTTGAATGAATAAGAGGTCTGAATGACTAAGGGGCTGTTTGGTAGCCTCTTAATGACCATTTAGATGTTACCTCTTAATGGTTTAAAACCTCTGAATGAATAAGAGGTAGACTCAAGTCTGAATGGTTAAGAGGTAACCTCTGAATGGTAAATCATCACATGTCACATTCTTCTACCTTCTCATTGGTAAACTTCTTAATGGTTCCATTAAGAGGTAGCCTCTTAATGACCATTCAGAGGCTACCAAACAGCCCCTAAGAGGCTCTGAACCATTAAGTGCTGAACCAGTAAAGTGTTGTTTGGTTGCACCTCTGAATGACTATGTAAAATGACATTTTTACCCCTCAAAACTACTTATATATATCTAATCATACGTATATATAAAAATCCCAACATCAAACTTCTCAGTCTCACATCATAAATAATAAACAATTGCAATAAAATCAATATACCAATATAACCAAACGATTAACAGATAAGAAATTGCAAATGAAGCTCAACTGAAAGAAATCTTGTGCATCCACTCCAAATATAGACCAACATACATGGTGTGTGTATATACGTTGTTAATTAGTCTAATAACAAAAGCAACCAAAAAATAAGCCCATCAAACTTACAACCCTACCAGATATGCCTCAGAAGCCTCTTGAAGCGCAGCAACCGCACTGCTCTGAAACCTTAAATCGGTCTTAAAATCCTGTGCGATTTCTCTCACCAGAAGTTGAAACGGAAGCTTTCGGTTCAACATCTCTATCAAAGCAACGGTTCCTGGCCGGAATCTGTGCGGCTTCTTCACACCTCCGGTCGACGGAGCTGATTTTCTAGCGGCTTTTGTCGCCAGTTGTTTCCTCAGAGCTTTTCCGTCGGTTGATTTGCGGGCGATTTGCTTTGTTCATGCCATTTTATGATGTTTGAATAATACGAGATTGATTGATGTTTGGAGGTGCCATGGAGGAGATGGGAGGAGCTGTGGAGGAAGGGGCATATATGTCCAGTGTTTCATTCAGGGACTTTTCAAATCTGAACCATTCATATCTGAATGGAACCATTAAGAGGTAAGGGTTTTATGAACCAAACAACCCAACCTCTGACCGATTCAGAGGTAAGCTCTGAATGGATCCATTCAGATGTAAACAAACAGCCCCTTAGTTCCACATAAGTTATATGTAGAAGTTCCTAAGACCGAATAAGCACAAATGAACAAATAATTAACTTTCCAAATATGGAAATTCACATATCATCCTAATCCTAATTTAATCTAAAACTCCTTAGTTGGAAGCTTTAATAAAAAGTTGGTATATGTTAGTTACTTAAATTGTTAGACCTTTACTAATTAGCTAATTCAATCAAATGAACAGTAAACTACAAATATAACATAATATTATATACAATTTTTTTTATAGTTTTATTATCTTAATATTATAATAATTGTTATCTCCTTTACTTTTTAAGTCTCATAAGCTTGGTGTTAACCAGTATTTGTATCGAAAATACCGGTTCGTTATCAGTACATGAAGGTAAAAACCAGCACCAGCCTAGGACATAAAACGTCAAAAGCCGGTATCGGATTGAGTTTGATAATCTTTTAGTTCGAGAAATTTGGTACTGCTACCCAGTACCATTTGCTCATCCCTGATCACGGGTACCGTACGAACACAAACGGTATCGTACAACTTTTTTTTAGTTTCAGGGGTAGGGATGAGCTCGGTGCCAACTGATACCGAATCGGTATTGGTACCGAAAATACCGGTTACGGTATCGGTATATGAAGGTAAAAACCGGTAGCAAACCGGTACTAGGAACGCCAAACGTTAGTACCGAGCTGGTACTTAGGATCTTTCGGTTCAGGAAATTCGGTACCGGTACCCATTAGTTTTTGCTCATCTCTGACTACGGGCTTCTACCGAACAACATCATTACCATACAACTTTTTTAGTTGATTTTCTTTCGGTTATTTTTTAGTGTTTTTTTTCTACATTTTATTTTTATTCTTGTCAGCGATTCCGTGTGCAACGCTCGTAGTGATTTCAAACACATATAAACACAGACTAAATAACAAAAGAAGTTCGCCACAACGCGGCGACGGTTTTTATAAATAGTGATTTTTAAATCATATTCATCTCAAATTAAGAATTATAACTTAACAAAAACTATCACTTGTATTTCAATTCAAACACCCAACACTATTCCTACGTCACCAAAACCATTTTAGCCTTCCTATCTCCCCTCATATTTCATTCACCATACTTCCCCTCATCATTCCCTCTAAAAATATCTCTCAAATGTCAACTATTGTTCCAAGTTGTAAAGGTTGAAGCTTTAATAATAAACGGTAAGAATCCTCTTTATACCTCTATTAAATTCCTTCAATTCTTTTGATTAAGATTTAAACCTAACTTGGTTATATCTTCAAAAACTCCAAAAAAATCATCCCATAGATGTTTATGGTGTGGAGATTCAGCATCACTAACAACTCTAGAACAAAAGTTTGCGGTGAGATCCCTTTTTTTTGGTTGAAAATTGACAACAAGGTTAACTTAACCAAACCAAATTAAGAAAATGAGGTGAGGTGCTTAGAAAAATGGTCATGTTTAAGTCGAGGATCCTGAATTAACTTATAAAAACAAAGGATTTGTGAATGAATGCAAGATAAATATAATAAACACAACAGAATTGACTTGGGGAAAAATCCCTTGATCTTCTTCTTGAAGATGATCTACGTCACAAAAAAATATTGGGAGCTGAAAACTACACAACTCCACTAATATTAAACTTGTACAGAAGTGAGACTTGATCGATCCAACTAGATGTTACAGCGATGATATGAGTGTTTGCGAGTGAAAGTACTGTGCAAGTAGTGTGTAAAAAGTGTCCATAAACTGATCGGATCAAGTCTATTTATAGTAAAAATCGAAAAAAGAATCCTAACTAAATTCCCGAGTATTCCGGGATCCTGAGAAGAACAGGTCAGTGATCATTAGCAACTCTCGGCTTCATTTCCACACGTTTTCTTGAGCTACTTCTATGATTATTCAGGTACAAGACATATACTAACCATTAGCATGAGAATATTCCTGTGAAATATCCCTTAAAAGCAAGAAGAATTGATTAGTAAGAATAATTATGAGGATCCTAGGTCTCTAACATAATCCAGGTGCATGTTAACCACATCAGGAACCCACCACAGATTTATAGAACTGAAGATCCTGACTATGAAAATTTTACCCCAAACAATTGTCCCTAATTTTACAGTTGTGTATCACAGCTGTGAAATTTCGAAGTTCGAACCCAAGATGTGGCTGAGATAAAAAAAAAAAAAGGATATGTGCAGGGTATCCCTAACCCCGGGAGCGTGCTCCCCAGCTTG
>JARYGA010000526.1:0-19056 GCA_030545235.1 Helianthus tuberosus
TGGAATATGCTTTTCTCGACAAACATGGTAAACTACCTGTAATTATTTCGTCAAAGTTAACTAGTGTAGAAAAAGAAAAATTAATCACACTTTTGAAAAAAAACATAAAAACGCGATCGCTTGGATGCTAGTAGATATTAAAGGAATAAGCCCTTCCATATGCATTCACAAAATTTTAATGAATGATGACTATAAAATGGTAATACAACCCGAACGTAGACTAAATCCGAATGTTCAAGAAGTGGTTAAAAATGAAGTCATCAAATTACTTGACGCCGGACTCATTTACCTAATCTCCGACAGTCCTTGGGTAAGTCCTGTTCAAGTAGTTCCTAAGAAAGGAGGTATGACGGTAATAACTAACGTGAAAAATTAATTAATACCAACAAGAACCGTCACAGGATGGAGAGTATGTATAGATTATCGTCGATTAAATGAGGCAACAAGGAAAGATCACTTTCCTTTACCTTTTATTGATCAAATATTAGAAAGATTATCCGGTCACAAATTTTATTGTTTTTCAGATGGTTTTTCGGTTACTTTCAAATACCGATAGGCGATAGCACCCAAAGACCAAGAAAAGACAACATTCACATGTCCCTACGGAACTTTTGCTTATCGACGCGTGCCTTTTGGTCTATGTATTGCCCCCGCGACCTTTCAACGTCGCATGGTGGCCATCTTCCATGATATGATAGAAAAGACAATGGATGTCTTCATGGACGACCTTTCTATCTTTGGAGATTCATACGACCAATGCCTCGATAACCTTGAACGATTGCTATCCCAATGTGAGGAAACTAACCTCGCCCTTAATTGGGA
Organism: Helianthus tuberosus; assembly: GCA_030545235.1. Classification (NCBI taxonomy): domain Eukaryota; kingdom Viridiplantae; phylum Streptophyta; class Magnoliopsida; order Asterales; family Asteraceae; genus Helianthus; species Helianthus tuberosus. The sequence goes on from JARYGA010000526.1 coordinate 823, forward strand.
AAAATACCATTTCATGGTAACAGAGGGAATATCACTAGGTTACAAAATCTCAAGTGAAGGAATGGAGGTTAATCGAGCAAAAATAGATACTATTTCTCGATTACCACCCCCATCCTCCGTTAGAGCCATCTGAAGTTTCCTAGGGCATGCCGGATTTTATAGATGATTTATCAAAGACTTTTCAATAATCTCAAGACCTCTAACAAAGTTACTTGAAAAAGATACTCCTTTCATCTTTGACAAGGATTGCAATCACGCATTTCTCACACTAAAAGAAATGCTAGTCAATGCACCTATCATGATAGCGCCTAATTGGAAATTACCTTTTGAAATCATGTGTGATGCAAGTGACTTTGCAGTTGGAGCCGTCTTAGGTCAAAGAAAAGATTAGCATTTTCACCCAATATACTACGCTAGTAAAACACTTAATGATGCACAAGAAAATTACACAACAACAGAAAAAGAATTACAAGTTGTGGTATTTGCTTTTGATAAATTTCGTTCTTATCTTGTTCTTTCTAAAACAATAGTTTATACAGACCATGCAGCCATTCGATATCTCTTTAAGAAACAAGATGCTAAACCACGTTTAATAAGATGGATTCTACTCCTCCAAGAATTCGACATTGAAATAAAAGATAAAAGAGGTGCAGAAAACACCGTTGCAGATCATCTTTCCCGTTTGGAAGATCCAACTTTGGAGGCAACTAGGGATGAGCTAATCAATGAAGAATTCCCAACGGAATCCCTAGAAATGGTGGAATACCGAGAAGAGCCATGGTACGCCGATTATGCTAACTACTTAGCTACCGGAATAGTCGCAAAGGGATGGCCACATCATCAAAGAAATTTTTTTTTTGCCGATGTAAAGCATTATTTTTGGGAAGATCCTTATCTTTTCAAAATGTGTGCCGACCAACTCATCCGTCGATGCGTACATGGTAATGAAGCACGAAGAATTCTCCGCCATTGTCATGAAGGTCCATACGGAGGACATCATGGTGCCGCTAGTACCGCACGAAAGGTATTTGATTCAGGATTTTATTGGCCAACCATTTACAAAGATGCCCAAAGTGGCATTCTTGTTTGTGAAATTTTTGATGTGTGGGGACTCGACTTTATGTGACCTTTACCACTGTCAAAAGGAAACAAATATATACTTGTGGCAGTGGATTACTTGTCTAAATGGGCCGAGGCCGAAGCTCTTCCAACAAATGATGGAAGAGTTGTGGTAAGATTCCTGAAACGATTATTCTCTCATTTTAGAACTCCAAAAGCATTAATAAGTGATAGGGGTACCCATTTTTTTAACCATCAACTTGAATTTTTTTTAACAAGACATGGGGTTTATCACCGGATCTCAACAGCATATCACCCTCAAACAAATGGACAAGCCGAAGTGACTAATCGAGGTTTAAAAAGAATAGTTGAAAAACCGTAGGGTTAAATAAAAAGGAATGGGCTAAAAAATTAGACAACGCTTTATGAGCTTTTAGAACTGCATATAAAACAATAATAGGTACCACCCCATATAAGCTTGTCTATGGAAAAAGTTGTCATTTGCCGATAGAAATCGCGCATAAAGCCTACTGGGCAATTAAAAACGTAAACTTAGACATAGAAATTGCTAGTAAAAATTGTAGGACCGGTTTTCGACTCTGAAACGATTGCGAACCGATTCGTGTAACGTGCGGAATCCGTACACGAACGTGACCGAACACAAGAACCGTACTCAATCTGTGATTCTATAGAAATGTATGAAATTATACAAAGCACCACGAATCACCTTTTGCCTTTCTCTCTCTACTTTCTCACTCTAGCCTCTAAGCTCTTCAATCTCCCAAATGGCAAAAGTCTCTAAACTAAGGCATAAGCCTCCTATTTATAGGCCAAGGATTTAATGAGAAATCTCATTAATTACAATATTGCCACCTTGCCTTTTCTCTACTTATTACAATATAAAGTCTAGATTTCTTCAGTTTCTGCTACGATCTGAATTAACGGAGGCGATAGACATAAATGCACTAAAAGACTCCCCTTTGGATATTGCCGCAGTCAATCTCGTAGCATCTTGTCTTTCTCTCTCTCTCTCTCTTTGAGTCTCCTTAAAAGCATTATCATCTCTTCAGCAACATAGACTCCGTCTTGCTTGAACAGAATCCCCGTGGATCTGTCTTCAGCTTCAACTCTCCCTTTCAGTAAACTCTTTTCTTCAGGCTCCCCCTTTCGTCAAGCTTCCATGCTTTTGGGATCGACACCTGGCCTTTCGGATACAAGCTCCTCCAGGATAGTTACCTGGCTCCTTGAATGCACACTCTCCCTTGCGTTGACCTCGTCTTCAGACACCCCTTAGGCTCGACTATTCGGGATCGTAATCTGGAATAACATCTGCAAATCTCAAACTTTTATAAGTGAAATTGTTTTCATCATCCAGGATTAAAAACCTGGCTCTCTCAGCATAAGCTAAAGCATTTCAACAGTGAAAGCATTTTTGAATGTCCAGGAATTGTGACCTGGCTCTTAAAAACTTTTAAATCAAGAACCTGGCTTTAAAATATAATAGTATGAATATATCCAGGATTACTTGATTCTTCCTCCTTATCAACAATCTTCAAAGATTTGGCAATAATAAGAATCCAAAATTGAAACCTAGCTCTTTTCAATAGATTTTACATTTTAAGAATCCAAATCCCTCACAGTTACTCATCCAAGTCCAAATTAATGACCTTGGAGATCTTCACAAACTATTTTTGATTTTTGAGTTTAAAAAAAAATCAATTTTCAAATTAATGAACTTGTTTATTTTCAGAAATATGTTCAGCATATTCAGATTTTGAAACTCAGCTCTCGGACATCGGTTTTCGAAAATAAAGTGAAATCAAAATATTTTTATAATTTTCTGAAATAAAAAGAAGTAAACAAATATTTATAAACATATTTCCAGACAATATTTTTGTTTGAGTTCGCGTCAGAGGAACATATCAGTTTATGACAAATCACTAGCACCGTTGAACTTTAAACACTTTAAGTTCTAAACGATTCACTTAGATTGTCAGTATACTGATCCACTTAAATTTTCACACAAAGTTCAATTGATTCGAGATACGGATTAGTGTTTTAAGGACTTAACTTATTCGCGTGTCCCACCTCAGAATATACTCCCGTATCAAAATTCCCTAGATTCAGTCTTACAGGTGAGTATACCAATCTGATATCTGTATCTGGGTTAGTGCGAGACCTTGAGAGCTCAGGTATGAACTTCCGTTCAGTCAAAGAGATGAAGGCTCGACTTTAGGTGTGTTCCCTTTAGGGAATCTTTTCTTCAACTGCAATTGATTCATATCTTTAGACATTTTTCAATTTTTATGCAGAGGGTAAGCTTTTAAAGCGCGTAAAGTATTATACGAGGTCTAGGCCATTGCTTCTGCAATATCAGAAGACCAGGTATAATATCCCAGATATCAAACAGTATAAAGACCTAGTATCTCATAATCACGCAATCTCTCAAACAAGATTTCGGGGGTTACCCATATATCCGAGAGATGTTTCCCACGAGATAAGTAAGTATTTGATATTTAGGTTTATATCTCGAAAACAATCTACTAAGCGTGTAAAAACCTACTGACATATCATCAGTGAGACCGTTTATCACATTTTAACATTCCATTTCTTTAGCATACTGTGATTGTCTACTGATGTACTATCATTTCCTCTTTTTACACAAAACTCATTTTGAATTTTATCATGATTTTGGCTTTTTCAAATTTTCTAATGTTTTTGGATTTTCTGAAAATTTTCTTACTCCCCCTAAAATTCAAAACATTTAAATAAAATTTGACAACCTGATACTGATAGCTTTGTCTCGCCATCCATTTTCTGCATCTCATGCTCTGTTTTTCCGAAAATATAACATGTAAAGCAGTAATTATATACCCCCATGATTTACACCACATTGATATTTTACAGTTTGAAAACCGTTTTTCAATCTTGTGAAATTAATCATGTTTGTTCCGGCGTGTGGGTTTCGGCATATTCAATCAACATATTTTTGAATTTTTGATTTTTGACAAATTTAAAAACAAACATATTTTTGATTTTTTTTTAATTTTTTTTTACAAAATAAACACATATATTTGGTTTTTAAATTTTCAATTTTTAGGGTTTTTAAAATATTGTTTATTTATGTACAGAAATCAACCAAACTCCCTGTTAAACAGTCGAAGGGACCAGTAGCCTTCTCCTCTCCTTGTGCCAGGCTGCTTCGATTTCCATTCTCACAGTCTTCAATTTTCTTGAGCACCTACACATTCAACTATTGAATTATTTGAACAATTTAGCACAGGTCTGTTTGACCTTAGGCATTTCAACACAAAATGCATCATTTAACTTCGGAAAATCTTTGTCATTTTGTACAAAGACTTTGTCAATTTTGACTTCAACTTTTTCATCATATATCGAAGCGATTTATTTCTTAACAGACCATGTTTGACCTTTTGGAGTACCTCTTTTATAAAAATGTGAATTTTTTTGAACATTTTGATTCTGAACAACAGTTGGTTTCCAAAACTGTTGTGGTTTTGTTGCATCGATATTTGTTCTCCAACTATGTGTTGTTCTAAATCTGGGTGTGTGAGAATTCCAGGTCTGTCTAGAATCAAGCTTGTTCGAGTTTGATTTCCAAGTTTGATTCGAAGCAAACTTGTTTGTGTTGTACCTCCAAGTTTGTTTTGAATCAAATTTGGTTGACCTTTGTTTCACATCCTTAGATTTCTGTTTCTCAACATCATCAGACATCTTTTTCGTTTAAACACCAACAGGTTTTAGATTTGGACACTTGCGTGCAAGATGTCCGGTTTGATCACATTTGAAACATGTTCTCTTTGACACATCTTTGACATGTTGTTGTTGCTTTTTATGAGCATAGAAATCTTCATTAGACTGTCGTCAAAATTTGAGTTCTTTCTCTTCTTCGGAACTTGTTCCGTGAACAAAATTCATTTTTGTTTGATAATTTGGCATTTCATTTCTTTTCCAACTTTGTTTCTTCTTATAACCTAACCCAACATTGATGTTTTTCTTCTTGAAACTAGGTTTGTTATAAATTGTGTTGTGACCTTTTCCAGCAAACTTTGGAATTTCAGATTTTTCAATTTTAACCATTTTGAAAACTTTGTCAATCTTTTCTGAAATCACATTCTGAATCGGGACTTCAAGATCTGAGAATAATTTATCTGATTCAATCATGGTGTACACCAATCCTTTTGAATCATCATTCGTATTTTTCTCAGATTTTGATTTTTTCAGATAACCTTCATGAAAACTACCTTCATTTTCATCCTGTGATTCAGATTTACCTGTATCAATCGACTCTTCTTTCAAGACACTTTCAACGACCTTACCTACCACCTCTGAATCACTTGAATCATCAGATTTGGAAAAGGTTACGTCAATGTTATCTGGAAATTGATCGACCATGTTGAAAGCTTTTTCAACTTTCTCATCATCATAAAATGCAAACTTTTCCGGTGGAGGAACTTGATGATACTCAGAACCAATACCCTTTTTGTTTTTCTAAGAATCATCATCACCCAGTTTTATGTTGAAAATTCTTTCAAGCATATATGATGACACATGATAGCTTTTTAACTTGTTATCCTGTTCTAAATCGGCTATTTGACGCTTCAACTTAGCAACATCCTCAATACAAGAATTAACAACTTGTTGCTTTATTGAATACCGTCTCTTTAGCGTATCAGTTATTTCAGAACAGTACCTCAATCTAGATTGAACAAGTTTCATTTGACTCTTCACATCTTCATATGATTGTTTTGTAATGTGGTAAGCCAATTTTATTGAATCATACTCCTTTTTCATTTCGTGACATGCATTTTCTTTTTGAACACATTCTTCTGTCATTTTCGAAACCTTTTCTTTCAAAATTTCATTTTCTTTTTCTAAACTCTTGCACTTTTGTGTTAGTTTTTCATCATTTTCTTCTAAAACTTCTTCATTTTCTAACATCTCTTTGTATTTATTTTTTAAAACTTCTTCGATTTTATTAAATTTAAGATCTCTTGTTCTGAATTTTTCATCTTTTTCAGTACAAGCACTGCACGTTTCCATGCATTTCTTGCACTGTTCAATTGTTTCATTTAAGCTTTCAGAATCAGATTTTACCTTAGTGATGAGCACCTCGACTTTCTCTGTTATTTCTGTCTGATCAACATCTTTCTTTTTTCTCATCACCAGCATCAACATCATCACCAACATCCAAACTCTCAGTCTCTTCAACCAAATTTTCTATCTTCACTTCTTCTTCAACCTGCTGTTCTTCAGTAACAGCTTCCTTTTCAACAAATTTTTATTTTACCTTCTCTTCCTCAGCTACCTTCTTTAAATCAGTTACCAACTCATCAACATTCTTCTTCATTCTTTCCTCATCCCTCTTCTTCAGACTTGCTGTCATTACATCACGAATTATCTTGTCCAGTCTATTCATACAAGTTTTATCTTTCGCAACATCTGAATAGTATTCGCCGGACAGAGGAATTACTGCAAGAACATCATTGAAAACCACATCTTTTATGTCAACGACAGGATCACCATTTTTTTTGACGTAGCAATCTCTCTTCTTGTCGTATCTTCCACAGTACTTTGCATATTCGTACTCTTCGTGCATTTTCTCAATTCTGCAACCAGCAAAGAATCTTTCTCAAAACGAACCACACTTTTCCATGGTGAGACTTTCAGCAAAACCCTATCACCCACTTGAGATTCCAATGGCTTTCTGCGTTTATCAGCATAGCTCTTCTAATAGTCACGAGTTGCCGTCATTCTATTTCTGATATGAATGATCTTTTCAGAGGTTTCAAGCTCGAGTTCAGGACTAATGATTTGGCTGTCTCCGACCTATGTCCAACAGAGAGGGGATCGGCATTTTCGTCCGTACAATGGTTTGAACGGTGCTGCCTGAATAGTAGAGTAGTAACTATTGTTGTAGGAGAATTCCACCAGAGGTAGGTGTCTCTCCCAACCGTTACCGAAATCGATAACATATGCCCGTAGCATGTCTTTGAGAGTATGCATGGTATGTTTACTTTGATCATCAGTTTGGGGATGGTATGTAGTGCTCATATCTAAGCGTGAGCCTAAAGATTTATGCATAGATTGTAAAAGATGCGATGTAAAAAGGGGATCACGATCGTAAATGATGGAGATTGGCACTTCGTGCCGATTAACTACTTCCTTAATGCAAATGCTAGCAAGTTTGTCGTACTTGTTCGTTTCCTTTATTGCAAGGTAGTGAGCAGATTTGGTTAGGCGATCCACAATCACCCAAATGGTGTCATTCCCGCTTTGAGTCCTGGGTAAACCAGTAAAATTGTCCATGGAAATTTGCTCCCATTTCAATATTGGTAGTTCTAGTTGCTAAAGCAAACTAGATGGTTTTTAATATTCAATCTTGGCCCTAGCGCAGGTTAAGCACTTTCTCACATAAGTGGCGATGTTAGCTTTCAAGTTTAGCCACCAATACCGGACTTTTAGATCATGATACATCTTGTCAAAACTAGAGTGAATAGAATATCTAGACTTGTGTGTTTTGTCTATCACAAAATCTCTCCAGTTCCCAAACAGGGTGACCCATATTTGCTTCATGAAATAGTGAATACCGTCCGATTTGGTTTTGAGTTGTTTCTCCATGCCCCGTATGGATTTAGCTTGGAGGTTCTCCTCCTTCAATGCTTCGATCTGATCAGTACAAATTCGATCGGGAAGGTTGGAATGAATGGGGAGTTGTAATGCTCGAACTCATTTGGATTTGGTTTTTTTTCGGCTTAGGGCATCAGCTACAAGGTTAGCTTTACCTGGATGGTATTAGAGAGCGCAGTCATAATCATTTAGGAGTTCAACCCAACGACGTTGTCACATTTTTAGTTTCTTCTATTCAAAGATGTGCTGGAGACTCTTGTGATCGGTGTAAATTGTACATTTGGTACCATACAAGTAAATTCCTCGTATTTTGAGAGCAAAGACCACGACTCCTAATTCCAAATCATGAGTAGTGTAGTTTTTCTGGTGAACTGACGAGACACGTACACGATTACTTTCTCATGTTGCATCAGAATGCAACCGAGACCCTAAATAGATGCGTCATAATAAACAACAAAATCAACGGTACCTTCTGGTAAGGACAAGATGGGTGCGCTACAGAGTCTCAGTTTCAGTAGTTGAAAGATGGATTCTTGGGCATCACCCCACTTGTAGGTGGTACCGTTTTGAGTCAAAGTTGTAAGAGGGTTTTTTTGAAAATCCTTCAATGAACCTTTGATAGTAACCCGGAGGACCAAGAAATTGGCGTATTTCAGTGGGAGTTTTCGTTGTAGGCCAATTCTTAATAGACTCTATCTTGGCTGGATCGACATGTATTCTGGCTTTGTTGACTATATGTCGAAGGAAATGGACTTCACGAATCCAAAAGTCATATTTCGAGAATTTAGCATAGAGTTGTTTCCGTTTCAGAAGCACTAAGATGAGGCGTAAATGCTCCTCGAGTTCCTCATTGCTCTTAGAGTAAATCAGAATGTCATCAATGAAAAGGATAACAAATTTGTCAAGGTAGGGTTTGCACATCAGTTCATGAGGTCCATGAAAACGGCTAGTGCATTAGTTAACCTGAATGGCATAACTAGGAAATCATAATGACCGTACCGAGTTCGGAAAGCAGTCTTAGAAACGTCTTTGTATCAGACTCTCAACTAGTGATAGCCCAATCTTAGATCGATTTTCGAGTAAAAACTAGATCCTTGAATTGGTCACACATTCATCAATTCAGGGATGTGGGAACCGATGTTTGATAGTCACCTTGTTCAACTCACGATAGTCGATGCAGATGCGAAAAGTCCCTTCCTTCTTCTTGACAAATAAGACCGGGGCTCCCTAAGGTGATTAGTTAGGTCAGATCAAACCTTTATCTAGAAGTTCTTGTAGTAGGGTGGACAGCTCCTGCAGTTCATTCGGTGCCAGTCTTTAGGGTGCACGAGCTATGGGCGCTGCTTCAGGGGTTAGATCGATGTGGAATTCAACAAGTCTATGCGGTGGGAGGCTAAGCAAGTCTTCGGGAAAAACTTCAGGAAAGTCACGAACGATAGGAATATCTTCGATCTTCTTCTCCTTGGTTTTTTTTTTCAGAGACAAGAGCCAAAATGATCGTATTACCTCTGCGTAGACAATTCTGAGCCTTCATATATGAGATGATGCCTACGATGGCATCACCTCTGTCTTCGCGAACAAGTAGGGGCTCGCCATCAGAGAAGGGAATACAAACGATTTTCTCATGACAGAGAATCTCGACGCGATTCTGAGTCTGCTAATCCATACTGATGATAACATCAAAACTACCAAGGGTAATGGGAATAAGGTCGATGTCAAAGCTTCGGCCAGACAATACAACCCTTTTTAGTACCAATGTTGGAAAAAGTGTGGTTTTGTCTTCCTTTTGTATTTTCAGGACCAAAAGAGCTTAATTGAACAAAAGGAACAAATATGCAGCAAAATCTAACATAAATACGAGGAAAGTAATACATGTGTCATGCCCGACCCCTCGACAGCATCTTCCCAAGCAAAAACAAAAAAACAGAAGGCTGACCACGGCCCCGTGCCCAGCGGACACGGGGGCGTGGCCAGGTGCCTGCTGAAAAGACAAAGTCATAGAAGCTTCTATTCCCAACACGGGGGCACGCCCAGCTCAACACGAGCCATGGTCAACGCTAAGATTCGCAGAATCCAAGCAAATCTTGATAGTACAGATACACTTCTGCACACAGGGCCATTCCCAACGAACACGGGGGCATGTGGAGCTAATGCAGACAAATTGCAATTAATGATGAAAGAGAAAAAGGAAGGGCCACGGGGCCGTGTCTGGGCTTCTGTTCAGGCTATAAATAGGGGTGCTTGGTTCATTTCAAAGGCATCCCTAGGCAAACCACCTCTCTCCAACTTCACCCACAATCCACCCCCACTACAACCCACATCCACCACCATCATCCATCATCCACCTTAGAGTGTGTGTAGTAGTCTCGAGATCCAAGATTGATAGTAAGAGTTCTTGACAATCAAAGGCCATGTTTGCCTATGTCTCTTACATCACTTGGTGAAGACAAGCATTTAGTGTAATACTTTTAATTTTTAATCTTTTCGCACTTTTTAGTTGGTTTTGTATTAATGACTTTAATAACTGTTTCTTATGTTGAAGGTGAAACTTCCTTATCATTTGTCCGTGGTGTCTTGGCGTTATTTTACTGTCTATATAAAATAAAAGATTTACACCATTCATATCTCTACGGTCTATATAGAGATATGTTGGCTACCTGGTCGGGGGTTAAGGGAATGGTTTGGTAAGGTTCTTGCCTTGTTCAGTGTATAGATCCTGCAAGGACCTGGGTCAAGCATACTAGGACTTCCTTCAATACCCACTGGTATTGGATTGCGGGGGTGCGAATGGCTTGATCCCCTCATATGTAAACTACTATTAATACAATAACCCGGCTACTTGGGATTGTATCCCTGCTGACTCAAACCACTTAGCCGAGGGTAACGTCACCTTCAAAAGAGGGGCATACCACATTATGCATTAATAACTTAATTAATTATCTTTCAATATTCCAACCCTTTAGGATTGTATCCCTGCTGACTCAAACTACTGGGTTATGGGTAACATCACATTCAAAAGAGGGGCCTACTACTATAACTAAGATAATCTCTTAACAAGTGCAAAAGTGCGGAAATCATCAAAGGTTACACTAAAGGCGAGTCGGATCCAAGTGATTCAACTTGTCTATCTGTTTTATTTCTATTTTCAGCATTTTTAGTTTTTATTTTTCATGTGTAAAACCTTTTCTAAACTTTTGATTTGATTAGACGTTGAGGATAAACCGGTACTAAAAGCTCTTGTGTCCTTGGACGACCTCGGTATCTTACCAACGCTATACTACGCTCACTATGGGTGCACTTGCCCATATGTGTGTTTAGTGTTTAGTGTTAGTAAAATATCGTGTTTTATAAATTTAAAACTTGACTAACGTGTCAAAAAGGGCTTAAAATATCAACAAAAATGTATCACACCTAATGCACATCAAGTTTTTTTGGCACCGTTGCTGGGGACACAAGGGTTTTAAGAAAGCTTAAAATCGACGGCCTAATCAGTTTTTCAAAACCCTTTTAAAATCGCGTGCAAATTTTCTGCATTTTAGTTAGATTTTGCATTACAGTAGTCTGAACACGGGGTCATGCTCATTGAACACGCCCCCGTGCTGCACATTTTTTTCAAAAATCCCAGATACAGAGTCTAAACACGGGGTCGTGCTCACTGAACATGCCCCCCCCGTGCTGCACAAAACCAGTTACTTTTATTAAAACGCCCAGATACAGAACCTGAACACGGGCCATGTTCACTTAACACGGGGCGTGTCCAGCCTCTGTTTCCGTTTTTATTTTTTGTTTTCTGGTCCCGAGACTCTGTTGTGATCTGTTGAGTGATTCTTATTGATCAATACTCAGGAGGGTACAACTACCACTATGAGGAGGATGATTATCGGGAAGAGTATTGCACCAACTGTGGTAATCCTCATTCGGTACAATATTGTGACCTCTTTGAGCCATCCACTTCATACAACTAATATGAGGAGCCCAGGTACGAGCCGTCCACTTCATACACAACCTCTGAAGACCCAAGGTATGAACCTTCTCCCTCATACTCATATTTTGATGAACCAAGGTATGAGCTTTCATACTCATACTTTGAGGAACCAAGGTATGAGCCTCCCCCTTCATATGCTTACTATGAGGAACCATGGCGTGAACAACCCACCACATTTGAGTATTATGAAGAACCAGGTTACGACCCTTATCCAACATATACTTACAATGAGGAACAATGGCGTGAACCATCTACCTCTTATGAGTATTATAAGGAACCAAGGATCGAACTTCCGAATTCAAGCTTTGAGGATCCTTATTCTATCACACCCATAGCGGATAAGATAATAGAACACCTTAAAACTATCGAGTGCTGAATAAAAGAATCCCGCGCGCAAGGGAAGAGGAATCCCGCGCAATGGAAGAATTAACATGTAACAAAGAAGATATAGTTGAGGAGGTAAAAATGGAAGAACAAGTCAGTGAAAAACCAACACATGAGTTAAACAACGAAAAAGGTAAGTCCGTTAACGTTAAAATTCAAGAAGAGTCTAATTTTCAAGAAATTAATCTTTTGTCACCTTCTTTCAAAAATCATTGTTTAGTACCCACTCATGCTAAGTTTTTAAAAGAGTTAAAACCCTAATACGAAAATTGACGAAACAGTAAGCATTAAATTAACAAAGGATCAAACTTCGCTAATAAAAGAAGATCCATTTGAAATTAACATTACACCGGTTCCATGTTTCTTTCAAAATTCCTTTATTAGTAATATTACAATTGATAAAGATCTTTGTGTTAATATAATGCCAAACTACATTTTCGAAAAATTAAGTATTGGTGATTTTTCTCCACTTCAAATACCCATTTTTCTATCTAATCGGAAAACAATAAAATCAATGGGGGAAGTTGAAGATATGTTGGTCCAAACCGATCAAATGGTAATCTCAACCGACTTCGTCATCCTTGATGACGCTCCACTAGTGTTGGGACGACCTTTTGTAAAAACCTACGAAGCTTTGCAAAATCAGAAGCATAACAATCTACGCATTCAATTAGGGGCATTCAAAAGAAGTGTCGAACTTGAACGTTCAATGAAATATCCATTCAACAATAATGACCCCCTAATTGAAGATGAAGATAAACCACCCGATACAAGAGAAGAAATCGACAGCTTTGATGAAGAAGAGGTCGCCATAGAACAAACTTTTTTGGTTCTTGATCAAGATGAGCAACCAAATAAGGAGTCTCCTAAAGTCCCACCTCTTGAGCTCAAAGAACTTCCAAAAGGTTTGGAATATGCTTTTTTCGACAAAGATGGTAAACTACCTATAATTATTTCGTCAAAGTTAACTAGTGTAGAAAAAGAAAAATTAATCACACTTTTGAAAAAAACATAAAAACACGATCGCTTGGATGCTAGTAGATATTAAAGTAATAAGCCCTTCCATATGCATTCACAAAATTTTAATGAATGATGACTATAAAATGGTAATACAACCCGAACGTAGACAAAATCCAAATGTTCAAGAAGTGGTTAAAAATGAAGTCATCAAATTACTTGACGCCGGACTCATTTACCCAATCTCCGATAGTCCTTGGGTAAGTCCTGTTCAAGTAGTTCCTAAGAAAGGAGGTATGACGGTAATAACTAACGAGAAAAATTAATTAATACCAACAAGAACCCTCACAGGATGGAGAGTATGTATAGATTATCGTCGATTAAATGAGGCAACAAGGAAAGATCACTTTCCTTTACCTTTTATTGATCAAATATTAGAAAGATTATCCGGTCACAAATTTTATTGTTTTTCAGATGGTTTTTCGGTTACTTTCAAATACCGATAGGCGATAGCACCCAAAGACCAAGAAAAGACAACATTCACATGTCCCTACGGAACTTTTGCTTATCGACGCATGCCTTTTGGTCTATGTAATGCCCCCATGACCTTTCAACGTCGCATGGTGGCCATCTTCCATGATATGATAGAAAAGACAATGAAAGTCTTCATGGACGACCTTTCTATCTTTGGAGATTCATACGACCAATGCCTCGATAACCTTGAACGATTGCTATCCCAATGTGAGGAAACTAACCTCGCCCTTAATTGGGAAAAATGCCATTTCATGGTAACGGAGGGAATAGCACTCGGTTACAAAATCTCAAGCGAAGGAATGGAGGTTAATCGAGCAAAGATAGATACTATTTCTCGATTACCACCCCCATCCTCCGTTAGAGCCATCAGAAGTTTCCTAGGGCATGCCGGATTTTATAGATGATTTATCAAAGACTTTTCAATAATTTCAAGACCTCTAACAAAGTTACTTGAAAAAGATGCTCCTTTCATCTTTGACAAGGATTGCAATCACGCATTTCTCACACTAAAAGAAATGCTAGTCAATGCACCTATCATGATAGCGCCTAATTGGAAATTACCTTTTGAAATCATGTGTGATGCAAGTGACTTTGCAATTGGAGCCGTCTTAGGTCAAAGAAAAGATAAGCATTTTCACCCAATATACTACACTAGTAAAACACTTAATGATGCACAAGAAAATTACACAACAACAGAAAAAGAATTACTAGTTGTGGTATTTGCTTTTGATAAATTTCGTTCTTATCTTGTTCTTTCTAAAACAATAGTTTATACAGACCATGCAGCCATTCGATATCTCTTTAAGAAACAAGATGCTAAACCACGTTTAATAAGATGGATTCTACTCCTCCAAGAATTCGGCATTGAAATAAAAGATAAAAGAGGAGCAGAAAACACTGTTGCAGATCATCTTTCCCGTTTGGAAGATCCAACTTTGGAGGCAACTAGGGATGAGCTAATCAATGAAAAATTCCCAACGGAATTCCTAGAAATGGTGGAATACCGAGAAGAGCCATGGTACGCCGATTATGCTAACTACTTAGCTACCGGAATAGTCGCAAAGGGATGGCCACATCATCAAAGAAATTTTTTTTTTGCCGATGTAAAGCATTATTTTTGGGAAGATCCTTATCTTTTCAAAATGTGTGCCGGCCAACTCATCCGTCGATGCGTACATGGTAATGAAGCACGAAGAATTCTCCACCATTGTCATGAAGGTCCATACGGAGGACATCATGGTGCCGCTAGTACCGCACGAAAGGTATTTGATTCAGGATTTTATTGGCCAACCATTTACAAAGATGCCCAAAGTGGCATTCTTGTTTGTGAAATTTTTGATGTGTGGGGACTCGACTTTATGGGACCTTTACCACTGTCAAAAGGAAACAAATATATACTTGTGGCAGTGGATTACTTGTCTAAATGGGCCGAGGCCGAAGCTCTTCCAACAAATGATGGAAGAGTTGTGGTAAGATTCCTGAAACGATTATTCTCTCATTTTAGAACTCCAAAAGCATTAATAAGTGATAGGGGTACCCATTTTTTTAACCATCAACTTGAAATTTTTTTAACAAGATATGGGGTTTATCACCGGATCTCAACAGCATATCACCCTCAAACAAATGGACAAGCCGAAGTGACTAATCGAGGTTTAAAAAGAATAGTTGAAAAACCGTAGGGTTAAATAAAAAGGAATGGGCTAAAAAATTAGACAACGCTTTATGAGCTTTTAGAACTGCATATAAAACAATAATAGGTACCACCCCATATAAGCTTGTCTATGGAAAAAGTTGTCATTTGCCGATAGAAATCGCGCATAAAGCCTACTGGGCAATTAAAAACGTAAACTTAGACATAGAAATTGCTGGTAAAAATTGTAGGACCGGTTTTCGACTCTGAAACGATTGCGAACTGATTCGTGTAACGTGCAAAATCCGTACACGAACGTGACCGAACACAAGAACCGTACTCAATCTGTGATTCTATAGAAATGTATGAAATCATACAAAGCACCACGAATCACCTTTTGCCTTTCTCTCTCTACTTTCTCACTCTAGCCTCTAAGCTCTTCAATCTCCCAAATGGCAAAAGTCTCTAAGCTAAGGCATAAGCCTCCTATTTATAGACCAAGGCTTTAATGAGAAATCTCATTAATTACAATATTGCTACCTTGCCTTTTCTCTACTTATTACAATATAAAGTCTAGATTTCTTCAGTTTCTGCTACGATCTAAATTGATGGAGGCGATAGACATAAATGCACTAAAAGACTCCCCTTTGGATATTGCCGCAGTCAATCTCGTAGCATCTTGTCTTTCTCTCTCTCTCTTTGAGTCTCCTTAAAAGCTTTATCATCTCTTCAGCAACATAGACTCCCTCTTGCTTGAACAGAATCCCCGTGGATCTGTCTTCAGCTTCAGCTCTCCCATTTAGTAAACTCTTTTCTTCAGGCTCCCCCTTTCGTCAAGCTTCCATGCTTTTGGGATCGACACCTGGCTTTCCGGATATAAGCTCCTCCAGGATAGTTACCTGGCTCCTTGAATGCACACTCTCCCTTGTGTTGAGCTCGACTTCAGACACCCCTTAGGCTCGATTATTCGGGATCGTAATCTGGAATAACATCTGCAAATCTCAAACTTTTATAAGTGAAAATGTTTTGTTCATCCAGGATTGAAAACATGGATCTCTCAGCATAAGCTAAAACATTTCAACAGTGAAAGCATTTTTGAATGTCCAGGAATTGTGACCTGGCTCTTAAAAACTTTTAAATCAAGAACCTGGCTTTAAAATATAATAATATGAATATATCCAGGATTACTTGATTCTTCCTCCTTATCAACAATCTTCAAAGATTTGGCAGTAATAAGAATCCAAAATTGAAACC
The DNA here is from genome assembly GCA_030545235.1 of Helianthus tuberosus. Lineage (NCBI taxonomy): Eukaryota > Viridiplantae > Streptophyta > Magnoliopsida > Asterales > Asteraceae > Helianthus > Helianthus tuberosus. Next base: position 17,277 of record JARYGA010000526.1, read on the forward strand.
TAGCTCTTTTCAATAGATTTTACAATTTAAGAATCCAAATCCCTCACAGTTAATCATCCAAGTCCAAATTAATGACCTTGGAGATCTTCACAAACTGTTTTTGATTTTTGAGTTTAAAAAAAATTCAAGTTTCAAATTAATGAACTTGTTTATTTTCAGAAATATGTTCAGCATATTCAGATTTTGAAACTCAGCTCTCGGACATCGGTTGTCGAAAATAAAGTGAAATCAAAATATTTTTATAATTTTCTGAAATAAAAAGCAGTAAACAAATATTTATAAACATATTTCCAGACAATATTTTTGTTTGAGTTCGCGTCAGAGGAACATATCAGTTTATGACAAATCACTAGCACCGTTGAGCTTTAAACACTTTAAGTTCTAAACGATTCACTTAGATTGTCAGTGTACTGATCCACTTAAATTTTCACACAAAGTTCAATTGATTCGAGATACGGATTAGTGTTTTAAGGACTTAACTTATTCGCGTGTCCCACCTCAGAATATACTCCCGTATCAAAATTCCCTAGATTCAGTCTTACAGGTGAGTATACCAATCTGATATCTGTATCTGGGTTAGTGCGAGACCTTGAGAGCTCAGGTATGAACTTCCGTTCAGTCAAAGAGATGAAGGCTCGACTTTAGGTGTGTTCCCTTTAGGGAATCTTTTCTTCAACTGCAATTGATTCATATCTTTAGACATTTTTCAATTTTTATGCAGAGGGTAAGCTTTTAAAGCGCGTAAAGTATTATACGAGGTCTAGGCCATTGCTTCTGCAATATCAGAAGACCAGGTATAATATCCCAGATATCAAACAGTATAAAGACCTAGTATCTCATAATCACGCAATCTCTCAAACAAGATTTCGGGGGTTACCCATATATCCGAGAGATGTTTCCCACGAGATAAGTAAGTATTTGATATTTAGGTTTATATCTCGAAAACAATCTACTAAGCGTGAAAAAACCTACTGGCATATCATCAGTGAGACCGTTTATCACATTTTAACATTCCATTTCTTTAGCATACTGTGATTGTCTACTGATGTACTATCATTTCCTCTTTTTACACAAAACTCATTTTGAATTTTATCATGATTTTGGCTTTTTCAAATTTTCTAATGTTTTTGGATTTTCTGAAAATTTTCTTACTCCCCCTAAAATTCAAAACATTTAAATAAAATTTGACAACCTGATACTGAGAGCTTTGTCTCGCCATCCATTTTCTGCATCTCATGCTCTGTTTTGCAGAAAATATAACATGTAAAGCAGTAATTATATACCCCCATGATTTACACCACATTGATATTTTACAGTTTGAAAACCGTTTTTCAATCTTGTGAAATTAATCATGTTTGTTCCGGCGTGTGGGTTTCGGCATATTCAATCAACATATTTTTGAATTTTTGATTTTTGACAAATTTAAAAGCAAAAACATTTTTGATTTTTTTTCAATTTTTTTACAAAATAAACACATAATTTTGGTTTTTAAATTTTCAATTTTTAGGGTTTTTAAAATATTGTTTATTTATGTACAGAAATCAACCAAACTCCCCGTTAAACAGTCGAAGGGACCAGCAGCCTTCTCCTCTCCTTGTGCCAGGCTGCTTCGATTTCCATTCTCACAGTCTTCAATTTTCTTGAGCACCTGCACATTCAACTATTGAATTATTTGAACAATTTAGCCCAGGTCTGTTTGACCTTAGGCATTTCAACACAAAATGCATCATTTAACTTTAGAAAATCTTTGTCATTTTGTACAAAGACTTTGTCAATTTTG